>JARBWK010000009.1:136909695-136979695 GCA_030556195.1 Anolis apletophallus | reverse complement strand
CTGCGGAGAGGGAGAGGGAAAGGGACGGATGAGGGAAAGGGAGAGCAAGCCGCCCCTGCGAGAAGGGCATCCCTCCATTCCGGAATGCAGGCCACCCAGTCCCAGTTACAGGCTTACAAGTGTCTCACAGCTAAGAAGGGGCTGAGGCAGCAGGAAGCAAGAGGCACCTTGTATTGTGTATTATATTGTTGTTGTTGTTGTTGTTATATTATTAGCAGTATTATTTTATTACCTATTATTAGTATAATTCTATTACCTTATTACATATTATTAGTATTATTCTATTATATTATTATATTTATTTATTTTATTATTATTATTTTTATTTATTTATTATTTATTCTATTGTTATTTATATTTTATTATTATTATATTATATTATATTTATATATTACATATTATTATTATTCCAGTATAATTATTATTATTTTCGGGTTTTAGTAAAGCTAGTTTTTCATCCCCCTTTTAGGTTTTAAAGCAAGGTTATTTATTATTTTACCTGTTATTAGTATTATTTTTATTATGTTTATTTTATTACTCTATTTAAATTATTTATTATTTTACTCTGGTATTAGAATTATTCTGCTATTAGTATTATTTTTATTATGTTTATTATTATTCTGCTATTAGTATTATTTTTATTATGTTTATTGTATTACTCTATTTATTATTTTTATTACATTTATTATTTTACTCTATTTATATTTATATATGTTTTTTAGTATCATATTATTAGTATTTATTTTTATTTTTTATTACATATTATTACTATTATTCTATTTTATTACATATTATTACTATTATTCTATTTTATTATTATATTACATATTATTATTAGTACTATTATATTATATTATATTCTGTATATACTTGAGTATAAGCCTAGTTTTTCGGCCCCCCTTTTAGGCTGAAAATGCTCCCCTCGGCTTATACTCGAGCCAAGGTTATTTATTATTTTACTCTGCTATTAGTATTATTTTTATTTTATTTATTTTATTACTCTATTTATTATTTTTATTACATTTATTATTTTATTCTATTGTTATTTATATTTATATTATTAGTATCATATTATTAGCAGTATTATTTTATTACATATTATTAGTATTATCCTATTATATTATTATATTACATATTATTATTAGTAGTAGTATTATATTATTATATTATATTATATTCTCGAGTATAAGCCTAGTTTTTCATCCCCCCTTTTAGGCTGAAAAAGCTCCCCTCGGCTTATACTCGAACCAAGGTTATTTATTATTTTACTCTGTTATTAGTATTATTTTTATTATGTTTATTTTATTACTCTATTTATTATTTTTATTACATTTATTATTTTACTCTATTGTTATTTATATTTATATTATTAGTATCATATTATTAGCAGTATTATTTTATTACATATTATTAGTATTATCCTATTATATTATTATATTACATATTATTATTATTAGTAGTAGTATTATATTATTATTATATTATATTATATTCTCAAGTATAAGCCTAGTTTTCAGCCCCCTTTTTAGGCTGAAAATGCTCCAACTCGGCTTATACTCGAGCCAAGGTTATTTATTATTTTACTCTGTTATTAGTATTATTTTTATTATATTTATTTTCTTACTCTATTTATTATTTTTATTACATTTATTATTTTACTCTATTGTTTTTTATATTTATATTATTAGTATTATATTGTTAGCAGTCTTATTTTATTACATATTATTATTCTATTCTATTATTATATTACGTATTATTAGTAGTAGTATTATATTATTATATTATATTATATTCTCAAGTATAAGCCTAGTTTTACATTTATTATTTTACTCTATTATTATTTATATTTATATTATTAGTATCATTTTATTATTAGTAGTATTTTATTTTATTACATATTATTAGTATTATCCTATTCTATTATTATATTACATATTATTATTAGTACAATTATATTATATACTGTATATAATAGATTTTCAGCCCCCCTTTTAGGCTGAAAAAGCTCCCCACGGCTTATACTCGAGCCAAGGTTATTTATTATTTTTCTCTGTTATTAGTATTATTTTTATTATATTTATTTTATTACTCTATTTATTATTTATATTACATTTATTATTTTACTCTATTATTACATTTATTACTTTATTATTGCATTAACATTATTTTACTCTATTATTATTACATTTATTATTATTGTTATTATTACATTTATTATTTTGGTCTCTTTTTTATTATTGGAAGGATACGTAAGCACATTTACATTGAAGGAGACTAGAATAATGGTTTAATCAGAGTTGGACAGTCTTAAATTATAGTGATATGTAAATATTCAAAAACATTTAACCTACTGATGCCTCAATTAATGAATTTTATTGTCATCTATTTTTATTTTGGAATTGACCAGTAGCTTCTGCATTTCCCACCGTCGGGGAATGCAGAAGCTATTATTATTGATAATATTGCATTTACATTATTTTATTTATTTATTTACATTTACATCATTTATATTCTGCTCTTCTCGCCCCGCAGGGGACTCAAGGTGGTTCACAATGCACATATACAGGCAAACATTCAATGCTATTGACATACAACATATATAGACAGACATAGAGGCAATTTAACATTCCAGAAATCAGTTAAATTTAGGCTCCCCACAAAGTGGTACCTAAATTTCCTACTTGACAGATGCAACTGTCTTTCAGGTTGCAAAGGTCGACAACGAGCTACACAAATTGGTCGAGAGCTCACCCCGACCCGGGCAGGTCTCGAACTCATGACCTTCTGGTCAGTAGAGATCTTATGCAACTGACTCTCAGCCAGCTGCACCACATTCCCGGTGCTTTTACTCTATTATTTTTATTACATTTATTAATTTATTCTATTATTATTATTACATTTATTATTTTGTTCTCTTTATTATTATTGACCAGTAGCTTCTGCATTTCCCACCGTTGGCTTATACTCGAGTCAACACACACATACATATGGGAAGTCCCCGAGTTACAAACATTTGACTTACAAAGAACTCCTAGTTAAGAATGGCCCTGAAACAATAGGAAATGAGAGGAATCTTATATTATATATTATATTAGTATTATTATATTATTACGGGCTATCCCTGAGTTACAAACATTGTTTGGGGACAGAATAAATATTGGATGGGTACACACCTAAAGTGATGAATGAAATTGCTTCAAATTTTTTGCAGTTAAAATAGTTTTGAAATTGTGCTTTACATCTGACAGCTGAATAAATGCATCCAGGGCCACAAGGAGAGGCAAGTAAGAAATTAAAAATATTGTTATTGTTGTTATTGTTATGTAACTTATTCCTAAATTTGCTTTTGGTGTAAACATAATCTGAATTTGCATCAATAGATGGAGCATTGCCTGGATAGCCTTTCTGGCTATGGACAGCTATACATTAATTTTATTTATTTACTATATTTCTATACCGCCCCTCTCAGCCTGAAGGCAACATCTATCAGTCCTACAATTCAAATTTTGTTTGTAAAGCAGAGGTATATTGAATTTCAATAAGATCTTCATGAAAATAATTTTTTGCAAAACCCTGATGATGCTTTTGCAGAACCTTAAGTTTCCGTGAGACACAGTTTGGGAACCTTTGTCCTCTGTCCTTTTGCTCCGGCCCCTTTCTTGGCCCCGGCCCTGCAAGGCTGACCCTTTTCCTTGCCTCTTATATTGATTCAGGCTTCATATTTAGCCCCGCCACCTGCTCTTCCCAGACACGTGGGTGTGCACAGTGCGCCTGCTATTTATAGCGGCAATGCGCACAGATGCACACTCGCTCAACAAGAGGTTTCTGATGCAAAGTCCTAAAAATACACATTGAAAAGCTGTGGGGAATGATAGAGAGCAGATTGGAGAGCGGAAAAGCAAAAGCAAAAAAAGATAAAGGGTGCATCTGCACTGTAGAATGAATGTGGTTTTGACCCCTGCTTGAACTGCAGTGGCTCAATGCTAGTAGGCAGTCCTGGGAGATATTTTTAAGCATACATTTTAAACTCCTGTCTTGTGTTTATCTATCCATTTATTGATTTCTATCCCATTTTATCTCTCTCCTATGGAGACTCAAAAGTGGCTCACAATCAAAAACATTACAACTTCAAATATATACAATAATAAAACAGTATATAATTATATCTAATTATATATTATCAGTAGTAATTATATTTAATATATTAGGTAAAGGTAAAGGTTTCCCCTTGACATTAAGTCTAGTCGTGTCCGACTCTGGGGTGTGATGTTCATCTCCATTTCTAAGCCAAAGAACCGGCATTGTCCACAGACACCTCCAAGGTCATGGCATGGAGCGCCGTTATTTAATATATTAGCATTACTATATTACAATATTATTATATTGCATTATTATATTGTATTACATTATAATATTTTCAATATTATATGAATATGCATAAGATCTCTCTGACCAATAGGTCATGAGTTCGAGGCCTGCCCGGGTCGAGGTGGGTGCTCGACCTTTAAGTGTAGCCTGCTGCCGACCTTTGCAGCCCGAAAGATAGTTACATCTGTCAAGTAGGAGATAAAAGTACCACATTAAGTGGGGAGGCAAATTTTGGCTGAATTATGAGGCCATGAAAGAACTCCAGGAACGCTGAGGAATGCGGAAGGAACAACAAAGGAACGCTGGGAATGCTGAGGGATGAGGAGTGCGTCAGCTCCCCCTGGTGACCAGAGTTTGCCTCTGTTCGTCTATATGTGTGTATGTGGAAAACGGCAGGGATTGTCTGCTAAGTATGTGTACCTGTAATCCGCTCTGAGTCCCCTTCGGGGTGAGAAGAGCGGAATATAAATAAAGTGTATTACTATTATTATGTAATGTATATAATAATCATAGCACAATATTAGGATTATATTACTATATTGTACTCTACTATTATACTCCAATATTATTAGTAACAATATATGTAATATATAATATACAATTATTATATTATTATTTATTATATTGTACTATATTGTTATACCACAATATATTTAATACACTACCAGTATATTATACTATTAGTATTATATAGTATAATACATTGTACCATATCATAAGTTGTAGTATATATAATATATATATTATTGAGTTGTTAAGTTTCTCGGGCTGCATAGCCATGTTCCAGAAGCATTCTTTCCTGACATTTTGCCTGCATCTATGGCAGGCATCCTCAGAGGTTGTGAGGTTTGTTGGAAACTAGGAAATCGGGGTTTATATACCTGTGGAAAATAGATTATATTACAACATTATTAATATTATATATATATATATATATATATATATATAAGTATTATTACATAATAATGCTATTTAACCCCTGTTTAATAATGCAACATTACATTGTTTAATCCCTGCCCTGTGTATTTTAACATGTATTTTATACAAATGGGTTTTAATATGTACCTTTTAGAGAAATACATTTTTATATGTGTATTTTATATAATTTTGCAATGTTTAGTTGTTTTAATTATGCTGTGTCCCACGTCGAGCGACAAGGAGAGGCGGGTAAGTATTATTATTATTATTATTATTTGATACATAGCAAGATTAGTACACAGCAAACAAGATCACTTTGCTGGCTTTTGTATCGGATCACACGTCAGACACTTCCCAAGTGTCTAGGACTGCGTGATGTATCGGCGAATAATGTGTGCGGTTCAGAGTAGTGTGGCCTTTTGGAGATGGTAATTTTGTCAGTGCCAATTGTGTTTAAGTGCAGGCCAAGGTCTTTAGGCACTGCACCCAATGTACCAATCACCACTGGGACCCCCTTGACTGGCTTGTGCCAGAGTCTTTGCAGCTCGATCTTTAAATCCTCATATCATTATTATTATTATTATTATTATTGTTATAGATTTGCAAGGTTTTCAGCCTTCTCTGCCTTCTGTGACTCAACAAACTACAGCTACCATAATTCCACACCATTGAGCCATGGCAGTTGAAATGGTGTCAAACTGCATTAATTCCACAGTGTAAACGCACACAATAGTAAAATAAATCAATCTACCCAACATTATCAATTCAACAGTGCCACACTGAGGAAGACACAGGCATGGGTTTTGAAGGACTCCCTGCTCCAGTAGTATTAATATTATCAGTCATTCTGTCTTTTTAAATAGGTTTTAATCTCTTAGATGCTCATAATTTATTCATACCATGGATGTGATTCCTTCCTGTGGCCTTCAGTCCACAAAAGAGGCATCTACACCACAGGTTTAATGTAGTTTCACCACTTGAATGGCTACAGCTTAATACCGTGGAAGCCCGGGAGTTGCAGTTTAGACACCTCTTTGGCAGGGAAGGCTAATAATAATAATAATAATAATAATAATACACTTTATGTATATTCCGCTCTTCTCACCCCGAAGGGGACTCAGAGGGATTACAGGTACACATACTTAGCTGAAAATCCCTGCCATTTCCACATACACACATATAGACGAACAGAGGCAAACTAGCCACCAGGGGGAGCTGACGCACTCCTCATCTCTCAGCGTTCCCAGCGTCCCTTGTTGTTCCTTCCGCATTCCTCAGCGTTCCTGGAGTTCTTTAATGGCCTGATAATTCAGTCAAAATTTGCCTCCCCACTTAATGTGGTACCTTTATCTCCTACTTGACAGATGCAACTGTCTTTTGGGCTGCAAAGGTCAACAGCAGGCTACACTTAAAGGTCTAGCACCCACCTCGATCCGGGCAGGCCTCGAACTTTTGGTCAGAGAGATCTTATGCAGCTGACACTTAGCCAGCTGCACCACATTCCCGGTGCTTCCTAAAACTATAAATCCCAGGACTCCTACCTCCTACCAGCACTTCCTAGATCGGAAAAAAATGGTGACGGCTTCGAAATGCCAAATTTACTTCCGGGTTGCTTACATCTCTTCGATACCGCTTCAAAAGTGGATTTAATCTGAATTCATTCCGATTTTACGAGCAATTCCGACGAACCTACCCAGGCCTAGTAATTACTGCAACTCAGGGCGCTTCCAAACAGCACAAAATCGCAGGTTTTCCATGAGTGGCAAAAGGTCCGCACACAGACCTGTTGGTCCCAGGATGTCTGCCTGCAACATCCAGACCTGCTGCTTTGTTATGGGATTTCGAAGCCTGTAAGATGGCTGTCGCGAGACGTCCACTGGAAATTTTGGTGGTTTTTTGTTGTTGTTTTGTAAACAACTTTAAATGCACAGGTGCGAATATGCATATTGTTCGTACGAGTTCTGCTCCTGGGTCATAAATATCTGTTCCTCATTGCTCTTATCCTGAAAAGATGGTGAAAGTTGACTAGAGAGCAAAGACTTTGTCCTGGCAAGAGAAACTTCGTCCTCCACACGTTTAATGAAGTTTGTGGCACACAAACAAAGCTTGTGGAGTTGGGCCACTACTTTAAGAGTCAGGACTACACTATTAAACAGGAACTTTTAAGCCAAGAACACAACTTCGTCCTTATTATTATCATTCGGAGGCTGAATGGCCATCTGTCCAGGCAGATTTGGTCGTACCTGGGAACAATGGGGTGATGTCCCTGGGTTATACATGTCTGTTCCTCATTGTTTTTAGCATTAAAACATGGGGAAAGTGGATTACATGGCAAAACCTTTGTTTGTGTGCCGTCGTCGTTTATTCGTTCAGTCACTTCCGACTCTTCATGACCTCATGGACCTTCCCACGCCAGAGCTCCCTGTTAGCTGTGGCCATCCCCAGATCCTTCAAGGTCAAGCCAGTCCCTTCAAGGATACCGTCCACTCACCTTGCCCTTAGTCGGACATGTTTTTAGAATACAACCAATCAGGAACTGACAGGTATAACCCAGAAACAGGCCAATATAAGAAATCCCATATTTTCCGAGTGTCAGGACATACAGAGATTTGAATGTCCACATTTTCCGTCTAGAACCGAATATTCCCACAGCTGAAAATCTTGAATTTTTAGTGCTTTTGTAGCGATTCCTCCCATGTTTTCAGGGGACGTCGTTTGACCACCCACTATTTGGAACCATAGAATCACAGAGTTGGAAGAGACCTCATGAGCCATCCAGTCCAACCCCGTTCTGCCAAGAAGCAGGAAAATTGCGTTCAAAGCACCCCCGACAGATGGCCAGGAGCTCCTGAGATGAAGTTGCACAAATTATAAATGTTATAACGATGCCTACACTTGAACAGCACCAGTACCACACTTATGTAGTGATTAAACCTCTATTGAGGTTTGTAATGGAGGCTGGATGGCCATCTGTTGGGAGGGCTTTGATTGTGTCTTTCGTAATGGCAGAAAAGGGTTGGACTAGATACCTTTTGGGGATCCCTTCCAACTCTAGTTGGATGGTTATCTGCCAGGAGGGCTTTGATTGTGCCTTCCTTCCAGACTCAATTTATTTTTGCAGGTGAGAGGAGCATGTTTCTTGTGACACACCTGTGGTCTACAGGTGAGACCCTAGTGTCCCCCAACACCACAATTTGGAAAACCATGCTTTAGGGCAGGCCTGGGCAAACTTGAGCCCTCCGGCTGTTAGGTATTGTGGGAGTTGGGAGTCCAAAACACCTGGAGGGCCGAAGTTTGCCCAGGCCTGCTTTAGGGTCTCGATTTGGCAACGACTCGAAGGCACGCAACAATAACAACAACAACAACCAGGAGATCTGCCTTGGCTGAAAACCAAGGAAATGACAAATAAACCATACAATGAGGAAGCAAGATTTGCATTCGTGGCGCAAGCCATCGCCATCTAAAAAGTGACTGACCTTGGAGCCTCTGGATCTGTTTTGTGAAGATCTCTGCTTGCTGAGCGCTGGCCAGTCGCTCATCTTCCAGCAGGCCTGCCACAGAGACAAGAGCAGAATCAAAAGCTGGCAAACATAGGAAGCCATTGTTTGTGGGATTAACAGAACTCAAAAAATCACTGGATGAATTGACACCAAATTTGGACACAATGCACCTATCAGGCCATCGAGTGACCATTACTCATTAAAACACTGGAAAACACAATGGAAGAGACTTAAAAAGCTAAATAAATAAATAAATACATTACAATGCATGTGCAAAACCACATATACAGGTCCTTCTCAAAAAATTAGCATATAGTGTTAAAGTTCATTATTTTCCATAATGTAATGATAAAAAATAAACTTTCATATATTTTCGATTCATTGCACACCAACTGAAATATTTCAGGTCTTTTTTTGTTTTAATACTGATGATTTTGGCATACATATCTCAAAAATTAGCATATTCTATCCGACCAAAAATGCTGATTTTTTGAGACAGTATTTTTGGGTTTTCAGGAGCTGTATGCCAAAATCATCAGTACAAAAAAAAAAAGACCTGAAATATTTCAGTTGGTGTGCAATATATGAAAGTTTAATTTGTATCATTACATTATGGAAAACAATGAACTTTAGCACTATATGCTAATTTTTCGAGAAGGACCTGTATACACATATGCACAAATATATACACACACATCTACACATATACACACACCAAACACATATACACAGACTGGGCCACAGCAACGCATGGCAGGCGACGGCTAGTCTATATAAATAAAAATGTAATGTTAGTTTGTGGGACTAACATAACTCAAAAACCACTGGATGAATTGACACCAAATTTGGAAACAATACACCTCTCAGGCCAACGAGTGACCATCAGTCATAAAAATACTGAAAAACACTTTTAAAAGTCAAAAAAGCAAAAAGACGCTACAGCGCAAAAACGACTCCCCTGGCAAACAAAACTTCCAATAGCATAGCCACACTCTCTTCCGGACTACAGCTCCCAGCATCCCCTAGACCAGGCCCTTTAGGAGAGGAGGGTGATCCAAATGCACTACTTCCAAGCTGCAATCTTTCTTCTCCTTGGATTTCTTTGAGAGCATCCCAATCCCTGCATATTTCTAATTTCCTTTGCCTGGACTGCAACTCCCAGAAATCCTTCAGATAGATAGATTAGATAGAGGTAGGTAGGTAGGTAGGTCTGGAGGACTGCTGGGAGTTGCAGTCCAAGAATAGGTAGAGAAGGAATAAAGGGGGGAAGGAAAGGAAGAGAAGGAAGGAGAGAATGAAAAGAAAAAAAGGAGGGAAAGGATGGAAGGAGAGAAAGAAAAAAAGGAGAGAAAGAGGGAAGGTTGGCCACAGCAATGTGTGGCGGGTACAGCTAGTTGAGAATACAACTTATAGATCTGACTCCTTAACTGGAATCCCAAACATCTAAATACTCCAAAACCTATACTGGACCACAAAGTTGTGGCTAAGGCTGGATCTACGCTGCCCTATAACCCAGGATCTTAAGCGGCTGAGGGGGGGGGGGGGAGAAGGGGCCTGATGCTGTTAGGAATTGTGGGAGTTGAAGTCCAAAACGCCTGGAGGGAAGGTCGAAGTTGGCCCATGCCTGGTGTGAACCATATTTGTGGTGTCATCATCTCCAATCATGTCGCCTCCTTTGCTCTGCCTCTCCTCCGTATCCTAACCTTGCAACTCCAAGGAGTCGTCCTCATGTTTGGAAGCCGTCTCTCTGGCTTCCTCCAGGTCGTCCAACAGTTGGAGCACCTGAGATCTGAGGTTCTGGTCCAGCTCTTGGTCAGAGAGGTCTGACGCCTTGTCATCGTCGTCGTCCAAAGAGCCCGAGTTCTTGACCGGAACTCCCTCCCCTTCTGCCTCCTCCTCTTCTTCCTCCTCCTCCTCTTCGTCCTCCTCGTCCTCTTCATCCTCCTCTTCCACCTCATTCAGTTCCGTGTTGGAGGTGTCCACTTCACCTGCAGGAGACAAACCCTGTTAGCAAAATCAAAGTATTGTCAACAAGGGACAAAAACGTCTCCATCTCAACTGCCTATGGCAGTGTTTCCCAACCAGTGTGCCGGGGCACACTAGTGTGCCGTGAGCGATCATCAGGTGTGCCGTGGGAAATTGGAACCTCGGGGGGGGGGGGGGGGGTCTAGTGTTTTGAAGTATAAAAACCCTAAGAAACCTACCTTGATAAAGGCACAAAATTACAAACACCTTCCCTCCCCACCCGTTGTCTACTTGGTCTCTCCCTCTCCATGCATTGGGAAGGCCTGCCTCCCTTTCCCCAAGTAGAGACCTCCTCTTGCCTCCTGGGGGTTCTGTGTGGGAAGTTCGGCCCAGTTCTATCATTGATGGCATTCAGAATGCTCTTTGATGGTAGGGGAACTATAAATCCCAGCAACTACAAGTCCCAAATGTCAAGGTCTATTTCCCATGAACTCCATCTGCATTCATATTTGGGCATATTGAGTATTCATGTCAAGTTTGGTCCTGATCCAACATTGTTTCAGTCCACAGTGCTCTCTGGATATAGGTGAAGTACAACTCCAAAACTCAAGGTCAATGCCCACCAAACTCTTATAGCATTTTCTCTTGGTTATGGGAGCTCTGTGTGGGAAGTTTGTGTCTTTCTGCCATTCCTGCCAGGATATCTATGTTGAGTTCATCGAAACAGGCCCAGGTTTCACGCTGAGTGTATAAATACATTTAAAAACATATTAATTATATGTATTACTGTGTTAGAGTGTCATTTTGTGTCATTTTGGTTGGTGGTGTGTCCCAGGATTTTTCAAATGTAAAAAGTGTGCTGCGGCTCAAAAAAGGTTGGGAAACACTGGCCTATGGGTATTCGGGAAGTCACATTTTGTGGACGATGACTCCGAGAATACATTATCCATCTATCTCCCCAAAACAAGGGAATAGTTGCAAAATCTGCAAGTGATCTTTTAGATTTAGATCATAGATGTTATATAAAACAGTAAAGTTTTTTATTATTTGGTCTTGTATGCCGCCACTCCCCGAGGGCTCGGAGCGGCTCACAATCCACATAAAACATAGAATAGAAATAAAAACATCCAATTAAACTAAAAACAGAGTTACAGTTTCAACAGTCAAACGCCAACCAAAAGAGATGGGTCTTGCAGGCCCTGCGAAAAGGTGACAAATCTCGCAAGGCACGAACTTCGGTTGGTAAAGTGTTCCAAATGGATGGCGCCACCACGGAGAAGGCTCTGCGCTGAGTGGATGTTAAGTAGATGGATTTAAAACTAGGCACTTCGAGAAGGTTCAGATCTTCAGAACGAAGTGCTCTCTGGGGTTGGTAGGGGTTGAGACGGTCCCTCAGATACATCGGCCCCAGACTATATAAGGCCTTGAAAGTTAACACCATCACCTTGAAGGTGATCCGGTGCTCAATCGGAAGGCAGTGAAGGATGGGAGTTATGTGACATCTCACTGGAACTCCAGTGAGAAGTCGTGCAGCGGCATTCTGGCCGAGCTTAAGTTTCCGGATCACAGACGAGGGCAGGCCAATGTACAGGGCGTTACAGTAGTCTAGTCTCGAGATGACCGTCGCTTGGATCACTGTGGCTAGGTCGTCTCTAGATAGATAGGGGGCCAGCCGCCTATCCTGCCGCAGGTGGAAGAAAGCAGTTTTGCTAACAGTGGAGACCTGAGCCTCCATTGTCAGCAAAGGGTCTAAAACAACCCCAAGGCTCTTTACTGAAGATGACGGGCGTAATCCCCCGTTATCCAGGGTAGGCAGCTGGACCACCCCACCATCCGGTCGCCCCAGCCATAATATCTCCATCTTTGCTGGATTCACCCTCAATCTGCTGGCACACAGCCATCCAGTAACAGGGATAATACCAAGAGCGGTCCTTTGTTTGGAGGTCAGGAAAGTATGGTTATTTTCAGCTGAGACTCTGGTGTGGAGTTGCGTCCAAAAGCAATCAGAGTGAAGATAAAGGCGTTGACATTGCCTTTTGTACATCTTCGAATGCAGGCAAACAAAGAAACATGCTTCTACATATGTTATCATCATTACGTCACCTTAAGCATCATAGAAATATAAAATTCTATCTTCCAACATGCAAGAGGCATGTCTCTATACTTATTTTTAAAGCAGCCCAAATTCGAATAATGGTGGGGTTGGGGGAATTGATTTTGTCATTTGGGAGTTGTAGTTACTGGGATTTATAGTTCACCTACAATCAAAGAGCATTCTGAATTCCACCAATGATGGAATTGAACCAAACTTGTTACACGGAACTCCCATGGCCAACAGAAAATACTGGAAGGGTTTGGTGGGTATTGACCTTGAGTTTGGGAGTTCTGGTTCACCTACTTCCAGAGAGCACTGTGGACACAAACAATTATGGATCTGGACCAAACTTGGCACGAATACTCAATATGCCCAAATGTGAACACTGGTGGAGTTTGGGAAACATAGACTATGATATTTGGGTGTTGCAATTGCTGGGATTTATAGTTCACCTACAAAGAGCATTCTGAACCCCTTTAACAATAGAATAGGGCCAAACTTTCCACACAGAACCCCCATGACCAACAGAAAATACTGCATTTTCTTATGGTCTTCGGCAGCCCCTCTGACCCTCCCCCCCCCCCTTGTGATCCCCAGGAGACCCGATCCCCAGGTTGAGAAATGCTGCTGTAGAACAAATGCAGTTTCAAACCACTTGAATTGTCATGGCCCAATGATATTAATTCCTGGGAGATGTAGTTTTACTAGATAGTTTGCCTTCTCTGCCTGAGAGTGAAGGTGCCTCATCAAACTAGGAATCTCAGCAACCCATAGCATTGAGAAATAAAATTATTATTATTATTATTGTTATTGAGCCAGGACAAACTGCATTCAAGTAGCAAACATCACAGGATCCCAAAATGCAATGGGATGATGGAAGTTGTAGTTTGTTGAAACGCAAAGGATGGATCCACACTGCCAAATAATGCAGTTTGTATCTGCATTATATGTGTGTACACCAGTGGTTCCCAACCTGTGGTTTGTGGATCCCCAAGAATGAACGTATGGTCCACAGCCTCACCATTGCCTTGAAACCACGCAACAACGAGAGCGACTGGTCTCGCAAAACCTCCGATAGCGCCGAAGCAACTACCACATCAGCTCTAGATTATTAAATATAGTTTTCTGTGGGCGAGCAGATGGCGACTACTGGATGGCATATGTTCTGTATCGGAAACTAGAGCTGATATGGTCTATCTAATGCAATTTTCTGAATCAGCACCCCAAATAACCAAACTGAATCGAAAGCAGACCAAAAACAGAGGCAGGAAATAAATAAAGATAATAATAATAATAACAACAACAGTATAGCTTTTGAATCCTTGCAAACTGACTTTTGGGAAGCAGATGCATGGCTTTCCCTCATCGACCATAACTGACCATCATAAAGACTTAGTAGACCTCTATGACCATATTCACCCCATTTGAAAATGTAGGATTTGCATCCCATTACCTTTGATCTCATCCCTAAACCGTATATACTGTATATATATATGCTTTGATGACCCGAGGCCTTAATGCCACGTATGTATCCAAATAGAGTGGTTTTATATCCACGGAAGTCCATGCCAAAATAAAAACCAGGTAGTCTTAAAGGTATTGATAGCCATATCCGCTTTCTGCTGCCCTTTTTCTTCTTTCTCGGTAAATGCAGTCCTGCACCAATCTCCAAAGATTTCGTCCCAAAACGCACACACACACACACACTTTTTCTGAGCCTGCTAAATGAGGATTACATAACTGGGTCATTTGTCACTAGAAGGGAGAGAGAAAAAGGAGATTCTGCAAAAGGAAAAATGTACAATTCCTTCGGTGATGCATCCCACAAAAACCTTTCTTCCGTTGCATCTTTATTGGGGTACCCTCTGCAGAAGAAAGGGTACAGATTAGGAGAAATCGTCTCCTAACCCCAATAAAGCCTTGATGAACTATTTTCTGGGAATATAACCAGAAACGAGTCACAGAATGTGATTCCATATCTATCTATCTATCTATCTATCTATCTATCTGGGTTGTTGTAGATAGGGTTATATGGTCATGTTCTAGAAGCATTATCTCCTGACGTTTCGCCTGCATCTATGGCAAGCATCTATCTATCTATCTCCGTATTTGCCCCTCCAAAAATTTAAAAGGCCAGAACTAAGCTTTGTGGGAATGGCAGCTCTCTGTTTTCTGCACCATTTATTTTTCTGTTCAGACATGGGAAATAGGACAAAAGGCGCGAGATCTCAAGGTATATTTTGGATGCTAAGCAAGGGGCAGCCGTGGTTAGGACTTGGATGGGAGACCACCAATGGATACCAGGCTTTGGAGTCTCTCTTTCAAAGGAACCACTTCTAAGAATTCCTATTATTAATAATAATAATACTTATTTCCAACCCTCCAGCCATGCCAGGTGCCATTATGCCAAGGTAAAAGCCCTTGCAGTTAGAGTTCTGCATTATTATTATCGTTGTTGTTGCTGCTGCTGCTGATATTACAGTATATTATTATTATTATTCCCAACTCTCCAGCCATGCCAGTTTTCCAGGTACCGTTATGACAAGGTGAAAGCCCTTGCAGTTAGAGTTCTGCATTATTATTATCGTTGTTGTTGCTGCTGCTGTTGATATTACAGTATATTATTATTACTTCCAACTCTCCAGCCATGCCAGTTTACCAGGTGCCATTATGACAAGGTGAAAGCCCTTGCAGCTAGAGTTCTGCATTATTATTATCATTGTTGTTGTTGCTGCTGCTGCGGCTGATATTACAGTATATTATTATTATTTCTAACTCTCCAGCCATGCCAGTTTACCAGGTACTGTTATGCCAAGGTGAAAGCCCTTGCAGTTAGAGTTCTGCATTATTATTATCATTGTTGTTGTTGCTGCTGCTGATATTACAGTATATTATTATTATTATTCCCAACTCTCCAGCCATGCCAGTTTACCAGGTACTATTATGCCAAGGTAAAAGCCCTTGCAGCTAGAGTTCAGCGTTCTGTTTGTTGTTGTTGTTGATTATATTATGGTATATTATTATTATTATTCTTTCCAACCCCCCAACCATGCCAGCTTATGCCAAGGTGAAAGCCCTTGCAGCTAGAAAACCCTATGGAATGTATGGGGTTTCTGTAACTTGACAGGTGGTTTGAAGGTACATCTATTTCATTCAATTGCATGGGGGAAAGGGGGGCCTTTTGAGATTGTCACTCCCATAATCCACAAGACAGCATTCTGAGAGTGGCAGTGCAAAAAGAGAAGAGGGATTGCCAATGAATCCAAGCTTCTGCAGGCTGTATTTTGGAGGAAGGAAATGGCAAAACCACTTCTGTGCCTTCCTTGCCTTAAGAAAGCCCTTTGAAATGTATAGGGTTGCCGTAAAGCAATAGGCAACTCGGAGGCACAAGCGCTGATCTCGATCCCTTTCCCCCAAAATACTGCAAGGAAGGACTTCCAGGGCATGAGAGAAGGTATCTTTGGGGACTGTTGCTCCCAGAATCCCCTGGTCCAGAAAGAATACAACATTGTTGTTGTTGTTCTCCAAAACCCTGAAGGACCACCAATCAATCCGATGTCCTGATACCTGTATTTCAAAGGAAAGGACAAGCAAAACCATTTCTTCTTATGCAAACAATCTATGGGTTGACCCTAAGGTGATGGCTATCTTAAGAGGGAGCTACCCTCTTCTCCCCATTCTTGGCCCCTGTATGACATCATCACCCTCCAGCACTGATGTCATAGGCCCAAGGGGCAACACCTTAGGCAGGTGAAAGGTGCAAAGAGAACCAAATCCGGCCCTCCTTTGCCCATAGAGAAGCAATGGGAAGAAGCCACAAGTGGGCAATGGAGAGGAAAGAAGACAAGGACAGAGCTGTGGAGGGCAAGGGAGTGGAGGAGTGAAGAAGGGAGGCTGATGGAGGGATGCAGCAGCAGCATGGAAAGGGGCAGGGCTGGGAGGATGCAAAAGGAGGGGGAAAGGGAGGGGTGCCAAAGGAAGGGAGACCCCTCCATGGATATCCTGCATGCCCACCCCTTTCTCCTGCTTCTCCCCCCACTTGGCTCCTTTCCTCTCTTGCACTGACCTGCGCCATCCTTCCTCCTGCTACTTGGCAGCTGCATCCCAGCCGCCTCCATGGCTGCTCCAGAAGCCACAAGGAGGGAGGGGGGAGGAGGAGGGGGAGGAGGGGGAGGAGGCAGGGCCCACCCCCAGCATGGCACAAGGAAGCCGCACACAGTCACCACACACACAGCCACTCAGGGCGCGCACACAGGCCGAGAGGCTCAGCCTGGCTTCACAAGAATGGACAAAGCAAGCCACAGCCAAGCCGCCACACATTGCCTTGGAGGGTCCATCAGGCGCTCACTTGCTTTCATGCACGCCTACACTGAAGTCCTGAGTCAGGGCAGTTCCTAGTAGAGTGGAGTCCTAGAGTAGAGGTAGGAGGGACCACAAGGGCCATCCAGTCCAACCCCTGCTAAGATAAATACTAAGTAGGTAGGTAGGTGGATGGATGGATAGATGGACAGATGGATAGATATGATAGCATTGTAGAATCTTAGAGTTAGGAGGGACCACAAGGGCCATCCAGTCCAACCCCTGCTAAGATAAATACTAGACAGGTAGGTAGGTAGGTAGGCGGGTGGATAGATAGATAGATAGATAGATGGACAGATGGACAGATGGATAGATATGATAGCATTGTAGAATCTTAGAGTTAGGAGGGACCACAAGGGCCATCCAGTCCAACCCCTGCTAAGATAAATACTAGACAGGTAGGTAGGTAGGTAGGCGGGTGGATAGATAGATAGATAGATAGATAGATGGACAGATGGATAGATATGATAGCATTGTAGAATCTTAGAGTTAGGAGGGACCACAAGGGCCATCCAGTCCAAGAGATAAATACTAGACAGGTAGGTAGGTAGGTAGGCGGGTAGGATAGATAGATAGATAGATAGATAGATAGATGGACAGATGGATAGATATGATAGCATTGTAGAATAGAGTTCCAAGGGCCATCCAGTCCAACCCCTGCTAAGATAAATACTAGGTAGGTAGGTAGGTGGATGGATGGATAGATGGACAGATGGATAGATATGATAGCATTGTAGAATCTTAGAGATAGGAGGGACCACAAGGGCCATCCAGTCCAACCCCTGCTAAGATAAATACTAGACAGGTAGGTAGGTAGGTAGGCGGGTGGATAGATAGATAGATAGATAGATAGATGGACAGATGGACAGATGGATAGATATGATAGCATTGTAGAATCTTAGAGTTAGGAGGGACCACAAGGGCCATCCAGTCCAACCCCTGCTAAGATAAATACTAGACAGGTAGGTAGGTAGGTAGGCGGGTGGATAGATAGATAGATAGATAGATGGACAGATGGACAGATGGATAGATATGATAGCATTGTAGAATCTTAGAGTTAGGAGGGACCACAAGGGCCATCCAGTCCAACCCCTGCTAAGATAAATACTAGACAGGTAGGTAGGTAGGTAGGCGGGTGGATAGATAGATAGATAGATAGATGGACAGATGGACAGATGGATAGATATGATAGCATTGTAGAATCTTAGAGTTAGGAGGGACCACAAGGGCCATCCAGTCCAACCCCTGCTAAGATAAATACTAGGTAGGTAGGTAGGTAGGTGGATGGATGGATAGATGGACAGATGGATAGATATGATAGCATTGTAGAATCTTAGAGATAGGAGGGACCACAAGGGCCATCCAGTCCAACCCCTGCTAAGATAAATACTAGACAGGTAGGTAGGTAGGTAGGCGGGCGGATAGATAGATAGATGGACAGATGGATAGATATGATAGCATTGTAGAATCTTAGAGTTAGGAGGGACCACAAGGGCCATCCAGTCCAACCCCTGCTAAGATAAATACTAGACAGGTAGGTCGGTAGGTAGGCGGGTGGATAGATAGATAGATAGATGGACAGATGGATAGATATGATAGCATTGTAGAATCTTAAGAGTTAGGAGGGACCACAAGGGCCATCCAGTCCAATCCCTGCTAAGATAAATACTAGACAGGTAGGTAGGTAGGTAGGCGGGTGGATAGATAGATAGATAGATAGATGGACAGATGGATAGATATGATAGCATTGTAGAATCTTAGAGTTAGGAGGGACCACAAGGGCCATCCAGTCCAATCCCTGCTAAGATAAATACTAGATAGGTAGGTAGGTAGGTAGGCGGGTGGATAGATAGATAGATAGATAGATGGACAGATGGATAGATATGATAGCATTGTAGAATCTTAGAGTTAGGAGGGACCACAAGGGCCATCCAGTCCAACCCCAGCTAAGATAAATACTAGATAGGTAGGTAGGTAGGTAGGTGGATGGATAGATAGACAGATGGACAGATGGACAGATGGATAGATATGATAGCATTATAGAATCTTAGAGTTAGGAGGGACCACAAGGGCCATCCAGTCCAACCCCTGCTAAGATAAATACTAGACAGGTAGGTAGGTAGGTAGGTAGGTGGATGGATAGATAGATAGATGGACAGATGGATAGATATGATAGCATTGTAGAATCTTAGAGTTAGGAGGGACCACAAGGGCCATCCAGTCCAACCCCTGCTAAGATAAATACTAGATAGGTAGGTAGGTAGGTAGGTGGATGGATAGATAGATAGATAGATGGACAGATGGACAGATGGATAGATATGATAGCATTGTAGAATCTTAGAGGTAGGAGGGACCACAAGGGCCATCCAGTCCAACCCCTGCTAAGATAAATACTAGATAGGTAGGTAGGTAGGTAGGTGGATGGATAGATAGATAGATGGACAGATGGATAGATATGATAGCATTGTAGAATCTTAGAGTTAGGAGGGACCACAAGGGCCATCCAGTCCAACCCCTGCTAAGATAAATACTAGGTAGGTAGGTAGGTAGCAGGGGCGGTACTACAAGATAGGCCAAGTAGGCGGCTGCCTAGGGCGCCATCTGGGAAGGGGGCGCCATCCTGGCCGCATGGGGCGCCATCCTGGCCCTGCCGATGTTCCTCAGACAGTGCTGCAGCTGCCTGCTTTTTGACCCCGGCCTTGTGCGCTCCGACGCCGTTTCTGGGCACGCGCGGAGGTTTTCACGCAGGCGCAGTTGCTCTGGAGCTGAAGTTGAGCGCAGGAGCAACTGCACATGCGCGAAAACCTCTGTGCATGCCCAGTAGCTCCCTTGCGCAGAAGCCTGTAAGCAAAGCACTCCCTATCAGGCAGGCAGGGAGTGCTTCCCCTCTCCCTTTGTCTCCGTCGTTTTGCGTTTGGGAAGGAGAAAAGAATCAGTGAAGGAAGTGTAAGTGAAGGAATGAATGAAGGGCTTTCCTCCTCCTCCTCCTCTGTGACCTCTTCTCTCCCTCCTTCCTTTCTTCGGCTCTATTTCTGTCTAGACCTGAGGGGCCTGAGGCTATGAGGAGTTGTGGGAGTTGGAGTCCAAAACACTTAGAAGGAGGGAGGAGGGCCCAAGTTTGCCCAGACCGCTGCCTGTATTCGACCTCATTTGAACATTTTGGCTGTTTTTCTATTTACATTTACATTGGGATCCTAATTTTGGACTCATGGGAGACTCCTATGAATTATGAGATGGGTGGTAGGTAATAGATTCTGATTTTGATGCATTTACATTGCATTTCTTCTTGATTATTATACAGTTCTGCTTAATATTGTCATACTATATAATACAAATACAATATAACAATAGAATGATGATATATTTTATATTACATGTAATATTACAAACAATATTGCAGTATAGTGGTATTGTACAAAATAGTAATATATAATATTTTATTTTACTTTATTTTGGGTTATTTGAGTTTTATAGGAGTAATGAAAATGTTTAGTAGAGGATAATTTTATTTAAATAAATAATGTTATTATTTTATAATAATAATAATATAATAGAATGTTACATTATATTATAATGTCAATATATTATAATATAATTATATTGTAATGTAGTATAATATAATTATGATATAATATAGTATGAGTATGGTATAATATATTGTATATATATTGATACAATATAATACTACTAATGGTATTGTGATATTATATATTTGATTTACATGGGGGGCGGCAAAATAATGTTTGGGGGGGCACCAAAATAATGTTCGCCTACCATTTAAAATTACCTTAGACCGCCGCTGGTAGGTAGGTAGGTAGGTAGGTGGATGGATAGATAGATAGATGGACAGATGGATAGATATGATAGCATTGTAGAATCTTAGAGTTAGGAGGGACCACAAGGGCCATCCAGTCCAACCCCTGCTAAGATAAATACTAAATAGATAGATAGATAGATAGATAGATAGATAGATAGATATGATAGGATCGTAGAATCTTAGAGTTAGAAGGGACAATGGGAGCCGTCCAGTCCCGGATAGATGCAGTAGAGATAAATAGATAGATGCAGGAGAGAGAGGGGTGTGTGTGATAGGATAATAGAATTCTAGTTAGGAGGAATCACAAGGCCATCCAGTCCAACCTTGTGGTAGATAGATAGATAATAGAGAGATAGATGATGATGGTGGTGATAGATAGATGTGATAGGATCGTAGAATCATAGAGTTAGGAGGGACCACAAGGGCCATCCAGTCCAACCCCTGCTAAGATAAATACTAGATAGATAGATAGATAGATAGATAGATAGATAGATAGATAGGTGTGATGGGATCGTAGAATCGTAAAGTTAGGAGGGACCACAAGGGCCATCCAGTCCAACCCCTGCTAAGATAAATACTAGATAGATAGATAGATAGATAGATAGATAGATGTGATGGGATCGTAGAATCGTAAAGTTTGGAGGGACCAGAAGGACCATCCAGTCCAACCCCTGCTAAGATAAATACTAGATAGATAGATAGATAGATAGATAGATAGATAGATAGATATGATAGGATTGTAGAATATTAGAGTTAGAAGGGACCCTGGGAGCCATCCAGTCCCTGATAGATGCAGTAGAGATAAATTGATAGATGCAGCAGAGAGAGAGGGGGAGAGAGACAGATGTGATAGGATAATAGAATTCTAGTTAGGAGGGACCACAAGGACCATCCAGTCATGGGGTGCTCATTAGGTAGATTGCAATCTACTGGTAGATCGCGTAGGGTGTCCTGGTAGATCGCAGGCAGGGCGGGAGGAAGGCTCAGTCGCGCCCCACAGGCTCCTGCCATCGCTCAACTGCTGCCGACCCTAGATTATCTGAGGTCCTTTCCACACAGTTGAATAAAATCCCATGTTATCTGCTTTGAATCAGATTATATGGCAGTGTGGACTCAGAAAACCCAGTTCAAAGCAGATATTGTGTTATATGTTTCACATTTTTGTAGTGGGTAGGTAGATCATTTTGACTTGGTTGTTTTATAATTAGCTCGCATGCTGAAAAAGTGTGAGCACCCCTGATCCAGTCCAACCCCTGCAAAGATAAACACTAGATAGATAGATAGATAGATAGATAGATAGATAGATAGATAGGATAGGATAGGATAGGATAGGATAGGATCGTAGAATCTTAGAGTTAGGACGGACCACAAGGACCATCCAGTCCAACCCCTGCTAAGATAAATGATAGAGAGATAGATATGATAGGATCATAGAATCTTAGAGTTAGAAGGGACCGTGGGAGCCATCCAGTCCCAGATAGATGCAGTAGAGATAAATATATAGATGCAGCAGAGCGAGAGAGAGAGAGAGCGAGAGAGAGAGGTGATAGGATAATAGAATTCTAGTTAGGAGGAATCACAAGGCCATCCAGTCCAACTTTGTGGTAGATAGATAGATAATGATAGATAGATAGATAGATAGATAGATAGATATGATAAGATCGTAGAATATTAGAGTTAGGAGGAACCACAGGGGCCATCCAGTCCCAGATAAATGCAGTAGAGATAAATAGATAAATGCTGCCCGGGGGGGGGGGGGGGTAGGATCATCAAAGTCTAGTTAGGAGGAACCACAAGGCCAGTCAGTCCAACCTCGTGATAGATAGATAGAGATAGATAGATAGATAGGAGGGTTGAATGAAAAGTAATGCCTCTACCTTCACTTACTTGGGTTTGGATGGGAATATTTTAATAAATCAAACGCAGAAATAATCCTTGGAACGTGCTCTTTAACTCCCACTATTCACTTTTCCACATAATCCCCAGACAAATGGATACATTTCTGCCACCAATGAACAAGTTTTCTGAAACCGTCACGGAAGAACTCGACATTCTCTTTCCGCAACCAGCACTTCGCAGTTCTCTCAGTGTCTTCATCAGAAGCATAATGATGTCCCCGCAGATCTTCTTTAATTATCGGGAATAGATAGAAGTCAGGTGGTATCAAATCTGGACTGAATGGAGGATGCCGTACAGTGGTGAGTTCCAGTCTCTGAATTTCTGCTGTGTACCCATCCTCATTAAGATAGATACAGTAGAGATAATATAGATAGATAGATGGATGGATGGATAGATAGATAGAGTGATAGAGTGATAGAGTGATAGGATTACAGAATCCCAGAGTTAGAAAGGTCCACAAGGCCATCCAGTCCAACCTCCCTTAAGATAGATAGATGCGTAGAAGACAGTCGACAGAGATTGGGACCACAAGGCCACCCAGGCCATCCCCCTTAAGATGGATACAGTAGAGATAGGTAGGTAGATAAGATAAATAGATAGATGATAGGATCATAGAATCCCAGAGTTAGAAGGGACCACAAGTCCATCCAGTATGTGTCGCCTTAGATCAGTGTTTCTCAACCTGGGGGTCGGGACCCCTGGAGGGGTCACGAGGGGATGTCAGAGGGGTCTCCAAAGTCCATCAGAAAACTCAGTATTTTCTGTTGGTCATGGGTCTCCTGTGTTGAAAGTATGGCCCAATTCTTTCATTGGTGGGGTTCAGAATGCTCTTTGATTGTGGATGAACTATAAATCCCAGCAGCTACAACTCCCAAATGTCAAGGTCTATTTTCTCCAAACTCCACCAGTGTTCACATTTGGGCATATTGGGTATCTGTGCCTAGTTTGGTCCAGATCCATCATTGTTTGACTTCACAGTGATCTCAGGAGGTAGGTGAACTATAACTTCAGAACTCAAAGTCAATGCCCACCGAACCCTTCCAGTATTTTCTGTTGGTCATGGGAGTTCTGTATGCCAAGTTTGGTCCAATTCCATCATTGGTGGAATTCAGAATGATCTTTGATTATAGGTGAACTATAAATCCCAGCAACTACAACTCCCAAATGACAAAATCAAGCCCCCCAAAAACCCCACCAAATTTGGGCATATCAGGTATTTGTGCCAAATTCGGTCCAGCGAATGAAAATGCATCCTGAATATCAAATATTTACATTACGATTCATAACATTAGCAAAATTACAGTTATGAAGTAGTAATGAAAATGTTATGGTTGGGGTCACCACAACATGAGGAACTGTATTAAGGGGTCATGGCATTAGGAAGGTTGAGAAATACTGCCTTAGATGCAGTACAGATAGATAGAGAGATAGAGACAGAGAGATAGAGATATGGTAGGATTATACAATCCCAGAGTTAGAAGGGACCACAAGGGCATCCGGTCCAGCCTCCCTTAAGCCAGAGGGGGGGGGGGGGGGGGGAGGATAGGATCACAGAATCCTAGATAGATAAAGAAGAGATAGGTAGACAGACAGAGATATGATAGAATCCTAGTTAGAAGGGACCACAAGGGCATCCAGTCCAACCTCCCTTAAATCAGAGAGATATATGAGTGTGTGTGTGTGTGTGTGTGTGTGTGTGTGAGAGAGAGAGAGAGAGAGAGAGAGAGAGAGAGAGAGAGATTATAGGATGATAGAATCCTAGAGTTAGAAGGAACCACAAGGCTATCCTGCTCTCAGTCCCACTCCCCTGATAGGTGTGACTGGTGGGAACGAGAGGCAGGGCCTTCTCAGTGGTGGCCCCTTGGCTGTGGAACTCCCTCCCCAAAGAAATCAGACCACTCCCTTCTCTCCTAATCTTCAGGGGGTGAAAAACTTAAAACGTGGCTTTGGTTCCAAGCTTTTGACAAGTAATTGGAGCGGTTCAATTAAGTGACCAGGAATCAATGTGATTGACAAACAGAATGGCCCTGGATTATGTTTTGGGTGGGGCAATTTTAATTGATTTTTTAATAATGTATGCTTTAATTGTTTGGTTTTAATTGTAATTGTTTATTTGATACATATATGTATGGCATTGAATTGCTGCCTGCTGTGAGGCCGCCTTGAGTCCCCTCTGGGGTGAGAAAGGCGGGATACAAATATGGTAAATAAATATATACTGTATATAGTCCAACCTCCCTTTAGATAGATAGATAGATAGATAGATAGATAGGATAATAGACTCTTAGAAGGGACCCTCAGAGGTCATCTAGTCTAACCTTTCTGCCAGGCAGGAACACACAAGGTTATCGTTGTACTAGAAATTTCATAGGGTTTTTTTTAAGGCAAGGTATATTCGGAGGTGGTTTCGCCCATTCCTTCCTTTGAAATATCTCCTGAGATTTGTGGGTGGTCTCCCATCCAAGCAGCAACCAGGGTTGGCCCTGCTTAGCTTGCAAGCAGTTGCTTCCCTTAATCCTGTTTCAGAATTTATCCACCAGGGGGCAGTGGAATGTTATATATATTAATTCCTAGTATACATGTTATATTATCAGGGTTATATTATTATCATTGCCATTATGTTATATATCCGGACTACGTTTTGATTAGTGGAAGGGAGATTGTGGAATCTATCATTGGTCCCCGCATAACATACAGATCATTATAATATAATATTAGCGATCTAATATAACATTTGAGCATACATATAACATCAATGACCTATATAATGACCGACCGTAGAGTTGCGGTCAAGTCTACAAATAATTAAATCTGCAAAACTGATATTCAGTTGCCATTTGGAAAGTGTCTATCTACATAGAATTGATGCAGTTTGGCCCCACTTTAACTGCACTGACTCAACACTGTGGAATCAAGGGGTTTTTGCAGGGCCTTTAGCCTTCCCTGCCCAGGCCCGGATTAACACCTTTTTGCGCCCTAGTCCACACTTTGGAAATAGGCCCCCTTTAAGCCAACCTCTACCACCGCCCCCCCACACACACACACACCACTCAGACCCACACTTGGCTGGCTTTCGCGAGAAGAGAAAGGCGAGTAGGCACCATCCCGCCACCTCCAAGGTCCCCATTCCCACCGGCTGGAAAGCTCCGCTGTGCTCTGAAGGTCTCCTCCAGAGGCTTGGGGAGAGCGCAGCGGGTGCAAACTCGCTCCAAAGGCGCACACGAGAGAGAGAGAGAGAGAGAGAGAGAGAGAGAGAGAGAGAGAGAGAGAGAGATGTCCGCTTGGCGTGCGCTCCCGCAGAGCAAGGGAGGATTCAGGTTGGGGTTTGTGCGGCTTTTGTTCGGCTGCTCCCGAAGGCAGGAGAGCCAGACCCTGACCTTGATCCTTCCCTCCCTCCCTCCCGCGGCTCCCTTTGGCCAAGCAGCCCGCCCCAGTTTGGTCCGAGAGCGCAGGAGCGAACCTGGGTAGGTGTGATCTCGTACTGGGGACCTAGGAGAGGTCCTCCCAAGCAACCCCCTTTCTCTCCCCTCTCCCTCCCTCCCTCTCTTCCTTCTTTACTTGCTTTCTTTCTTTCCTCCTAGTTGCCTCCTTCTCCTCCTTCTCCCCTCCCTCCCACCGCCCTCTCCCGGACTCTACTGCTCAGCTCTGGCTGCAGGAATTTACAGTCTGCCACCGGGGGAGCCGGGCGAGTCGCCATGGAGATGGCTTCCCCGGGAGCCAGGAGGTTAGGCCAGCCAGAGACCCACGCGCAAATCAATGGATCAATGCGAGGGCCCCACTGCAGCCCAGAGTGCGAGAGACGGGAGGGACGGAGCAGAGAGTTTGCCGGGAGAAGGAGCGAGGAGGCGCATGAGAAAGGGGGAAAGAGGGGCGCGGACCAGGGGTTTTTTTGGTCCGTGATCTGCGCACCCCCCCCCCCCCTCGACTTGCGCCCCTAGGCCATGGCCTATGTTGGCCTTATGGGTAATTCCCAAGCAAACTGTAATTCCCAGTCTTCCGTAGCACTGGTGCATGGCACTTGTTGTTATTATTGTTATATTTATTATATTTACTTATACCCCGCTTTATTTCTCCCGATGGAGACTCAAAGCAGCTCAAAATTAAAAGCATCACCATACAATTGAAAACATACCAATATGCAAACATTAAAAGTGGTCTTAAACTGCATTAAATCCTCTATCATATAGATGCACCCTCCGGTGGGGAGGCAGTATGGGAAAAAGCCTTTTACCCGAAGCTGTATAGGACCCAGAGGAGAGAAGATCCTAGATCAAATCAGTGGGGCAATATAAAGCCACCCACGTGTGATCCCCATTGCACACACTTATCTATCAACACAGCCTTCTTTCGCTCCCTCTTCCTTACAGTCCGGCGGATGCTCCATTTCCAGGTGTCGGTTCCCTTGGTTGGATCTTTGGGCAGCCTGTCAGGCATCACAAACACAGGCGCAATCGCAACACACAACCCGGTGTCCACTCCATCCCCATCCAGCTCCCGGTCGAAGGCGGCCAGCCTCACAGATGGATTGAGAGCCCCTTCCTGGCTGGCATCCTTCCTTCCTCTTCGCCTGAGATGCTGGAGTTCTAGATTCCGCGTTGCCATGGCAACGGACCACAGCATCCCCATCACTACTTTGGAATATCACTTTGATTGCCATGACTCAATGCTATGGAGTCCTGGGAGTTGTAGTTTGGTATCACTTTAATTGCCGTATTGTTTGTTTATTTATCGTGTCAGGAGCGAACCAAAACAGTTGTATTGCATTACAAACAAACAAACAAACAAAACAAAAACAAAGTTTGCAGACGTGATATTCTACTAAATGTCCTTTGACCAGTAGCTGACCACTTGGAGTGCCTCTGGTGTTGCCATAAGAAGGTCCTCCATTGTGCATGTGGCAGGGCCCAGGTTGCATTGTAGTAGGTGGTCTGTGCTTTGCTCTTCTCCACACTCGCACCTTGTGAATTCCACTTCATGGCCCCATTTCTTTATATATATGTGTGTGTGTGTGTGTGTGTGTGTGTGTTTATTGTGATTTTCCAGAAAGTAGTGGTAATATATACCATTTCTTAAGGTTGGCTCTGCATCTCGTGGTGCCAAAGCGCAGTCTGTTCAGCGCCTTCCAAGTCGCCCAGTTTTCTGTGTGCCCAGGATGGCGACTATGGAGTACTGGGAGTTGTAGTTTGGTATCACTTCAATTGCTATGACTCAATAATATGAAATCCTGGGAGTTGTAGTTTGGTATCACTTTAATTGCTGTGATTCAGTGGTATGGAGTCCTGGGAGTTGTAGTTTGGTATCACTTAAATTGCTCTGACTCAATACTATGGAGTCCTGGGAGTTGTAGTTTGGTATCGCTTTAATGTATAGAGTCTATAGATGTATAGAAGCTGAAGCATTCACAGGTTTCCAAGAAAAAAATTGAGCCTCTCTGCTTGGAAATGTGGTTTGCTTTTTTTACTATTTTAGTGGATTTTTTAGAGCCCCCGGGGAACTGTTTATAGCAGCTTCATGACATCCATAGTTAACTGGAAGCAAGTTTCACTCAGGGTGAAATTTCACAAGGGTCTGGAGAACAAGTCCTATGAGGAGCAGCTTGAAGAGCTGGGCATGTTTAGCCTGAAGAAGAGAAGGTTGAGAGAAGACATGATAGCCAAGTATAAGTATAATCAACATGGTTTCTGCAAAGGCAAATCATGTCTTACTAACTTGTTAGAATTCTTTGAGGGTGTAAATAAACACATAGATAAAGGGGACCCAGTCAATATTGTTTACCTTGACTTTCAAAAGGCTTTTGACAAAGTCCCTCACCAAAGGCTCCTAAATAAGCTCTTCAGCCATGGAATCAGGGGACAGGTCTTGTCCTGGATTGGAACCTGGCTAAACTGTAGGAAACAAAGGGTGGTAATAAATGGACACTTCTCTGGGTGGAAAGAGGTGAGAAGTGGCGTACCCCAAGGTTCAGTTTTGGGTCCGTTACTTTTTAATTTATTCATTAATGACCTAGATGTAGGAGTGAATTCTGAGGTAGCAAAGTTTGCAGACGACACTAAATTGTTCAGGGTAGTTAAAAATGAAACTGACTGTAAAGAGCTCCAGAAAGATCTCTCGAAATTGAGTGAATGGGCAACAAAGTGGCAAATGCATTTTAACCTAAACAAGTGTAAAGTCATGCACATCGGGGCAAAGAACCCCAACTACACCTACCAATTGATGGGGTCAAAGCTTTCCGAGACAAACCAGGAAAGGGATCTTGGGGTCTTGGTGGACAGCTCAATGAAGATGTCAACCCAGTGCACAGCAGCAGTGAAAAAGCAAATTCTATGCTAGGCATGATCAGAAAGGGAATCGAAAATAGGTCAGCAAATGTTGTATTACCTCTCTACAAATCGATGGTAAGGCCACATTTGGAGTACTGTGTACAATTCTGGTCTCCGCACCTTAAGAAGGATATAACGGAACTGGAAAAGGTACAGAAAGGGGCAACAAGAATGATCCAAGGGATGGAGCGGCTCCCTTATGAAACCAGGTTGCAACGCCTTGGTCTTTTCAGCCTTGAAAGACGACGTTTAAGAGGTGACTTGATCGAAGTGTATAAAATCATGCATGGGATAGAAAAGGTGAATAAAGAAAAAATATTTTCTTTGTCACAAAACACTAGGACTAGGGGGCACTCCCTAAAGCTCCAAGGTAGGAAAATTAGGACTAATAAAGGGAAATATTTCTTCACCCAGAGGGTCATTGGGTTATGGAACTCACTTCCAGAAGAGGTTGTGACAGCTGTCAGCCTGAACAACTTCAAGGCAGGATTAGACAGATTCATGGATACCAAGTGTATCGGTAGTTACTGAAAAGGACATTCAAGTGCCACCTCGGAGTGGGTTGAGGTAGGCAGGATTCCCCTGGGTACTGGTTGTGGGGGGTCGGGAGCAGGTCAGGGTTTTGCCCTCCCTTCTGCTCGAGATCCCCGTGTACAACTGGTGGGCCACTGTGTGATACAGAATGCTGGACTAGATGGGCTGAGGTCCGATTCAGCATGGCTCTTCTTATGTTCTTATGTTCTTAAGTATGTGAGAGGAAGTCATATCTATGTTGTGTTCATCGAAACAGGCCCAGGTTTCACACTGAGTGTATAAAATACATTTAAAAACATATTAACTATATGTATTACTGTGTTAGAGTGTAATTTTGTGTCATTTTGGTTGTTGATGTGTCCCAGGATTTTGTAAATGTGAAAAGTGTGCCGCGGCTCAAAAAAGGTTGAAAAACACTGCCCTACTCTGTATGGGCCCGTTGTTGTTTTTAAAAAAAACAAAATTAATGACATTTGGCCCTGCCATCATGTTTTTAAATCTCTTCTGTGTTATTGTTTTATGTTTCCTTATATATGATTTATATTGTCTTTTGCTTGCTTGTTTTGTTGATGCACTGTTGTATTTGTAGTAAATTTTGACGGGCTTGGCCTCATGTAAGCCACCCCGAGTCCCTTCGGGGAGATGGTGGCGGGATATAAATAAATTGTTGTTGTTGTTGTTGTTGTTGTCGTTGTCATTGTTGTTGTAACTCAGGGACAGCCTGTACTGAGATTGGGGTTTTTTTCTTTCCTTTCTGAAACCCATGTCGAAGGACTGAAGGCATGCCAAGGTCCCATCAATCAGCCTGGCATCGCCACCCAAATGTGGAAGCCTTTGACGTCTTAGGAAAACCAAGATAGGTCCGGCAGCGGAGCCAAGGACCAAGGGCAGTTCCTCCATCCTCTTGCTTTCCGATTACTCAACCCAAAAGAGGAAGAAGAGGAGGAGGAGAGTTTGGGGTAATCTCTTTGCCCTTAATCCCATTTCTATCCCTCCTTCCCTCCCTCTGCATCCCGGGCCAGGGTCTGCACCAATCGCCTCTCCTTAAGCTGCTTTCTCCGGCTCATCCTTCCAAGATGGGCTTGTTTCCCCTCCGTCGAGGCCTGGCACACGCTCGCCCTTGACAACAGCAAGACCAGCCATTCTGCTCACCATCTGTACCAGCCATGGGCCAACTTTGGCTCTCCCTCCAGGTGTTTTGGACTTCAACTCCCACCATTCCTAACAGCCTAGGCTGTTAGGAATGGTGGGAGTTGAAGTCCAAAACACCTGGAGGGAGAGCCAAAGTTAGCCCATGCCTGATCTAAAGTTGGCACAAGTTTGGCATGCAATAGAATCGGCTGCAACATTCGGTGCAACAGAAGGAGGCCTTTGCACATCACACTCATCCTTCCCAAACGATGCTCCCCAAAATCAAGAAGCTTGGAAAAGTTGGTCTCCCCATTTTGAGGATTGCAGAATCCCCGACTCAGCATTGAGTTGAAGAGACCTGGTAGGCCATCTAGTAGTCCAACCCCATTCTGCCAAGAAGTAGGAAAATCACATTCAAAGCACCCCTGACAGATGGCCATCCGGCCTCTGTTTAAAAGCCTCCATAAAGGAGCCTCCACCACACTCCGGGGGCAGAGAGTTCCACTGCTAAACAGCTCTCACAGTCAGGAAGTTCTTCCTAATGTTCAGGTGGAATCTCCTTTCTTGTAGTTTGAAGCCCTATGCTTCCTAACTTGGTCAGCAATCAACTTCTTTTTCAATTCTCCACATGTTGTTGTTTATGTATTCAGTTGTTTCCGACTCTTTGTGACCTAGTGGACGGGCCCACACTGGCCCATGAGGAGCTGGTGGAGCCTTGACCACCCCCAGCTCCTTCAAGGTCAAGCCAGTCACCTTGCCGTGAACGGCTCCTCTTCCTTTTTCCTTCCTTTTCCCCCAGCATCATTCTCTTCTCTAAGTTTTCCTGTCTTCTCATGATGTGGCCAAAGCAGTGTTTTTCAACCTTTTTTGAGCCGTGGCACATTTTTTACATGTACCAAATCCTGGGACACACCACCAACCAAAATGACACAAAATGACACTCTAACACAGTAATACATATAGTTAATATGTTTTTAAATGCATTTATACACTCAGTGTGAAGCCTGGGCCTGTTTCGATGAACACAACATAGATATCCTGGCAGGAATGGCAGAAAGACACAAACTTCCCACACAGAACTCCCATAACCAAGAGAAAATGCTGTAAGAGTTTGGTGGGCATTGACCTTGGGTTTTGGAGTTGTAGTTCACCTATATCCAGAGAGCACTGTGGACTCAAACAATGTTGGATCAGGACCAAACTTGGCATGAATACTTAATATGCCCAAATGTGAACACAGATGGAGTTTGGGGAAAATAGACCTTGACATTTGGGAGTTACAGTTTCTGGGATTTATAGTTAACACACAATCAAAGAGCATCCTGAACTCTTGCAACAATGGAATTGAACCAAACTTGGCATATTGAACTCTCATTACCAACAGAAAGTACTGAAAGGGTTTGCTTGGGAACTGACCTTGAGTTTGGAAGTTGTAGTTCACCTACACCCAGAGAGCACTGTGGACTCAAACTATGTTATGTTATGCTGTTGTTTGTTTTCTATCCAGAATCACAATGTTGGAAGGAGGCTCACCACTTTAAGGTCCCTAAAACAGGCATGGGAAAACTTCGGCCCTCTGGGTGCTTTGGACTTCAACTCCCACCATTCCTAACAGCCTGAGGCCCTTTCCTGCTTAAGTGGCTGAGGGGGAGGAAAAGGGCCTGAGGCTGCTAGGAATGGTGGGAGTTGGAGTCCAAAACACCTGGAAGGCCCAAGTTTGCCCATGCCAACTTTCGACAGAGACCTCTTCCTCCTCCTTCCCCTTTGTGCCCTTTCTTCCTCCTCCTGCCGAACACTTACTTTTTCTTCTCCACATGGGCACCCTCCTTCCCAGCCTTGCTCTGTTCACTTTGCCTCGCTTTGCTCATTTTGATCCAAGGGGGCAGCATGAGCATGTTCAGGAGGGGAGGGGGAGGGATGAAGAAGTGGGGCAGGGCTGCGCAATAGCGCCCCCACAGGTTCACGTCTTCCTCCCTCCCCCTCCTCTCCTGAACACGCTCACACTGGGAGGAAGGGAGCCCGAGTGGAGAAGAAAAAGTGTTCGGCAGGAGGGTGAAGAAAGGGTATTGGAGGTTCCCATTTCCCACAGCACACCTGATGATCGCTCACGGCACACTAGTGTGCCGCGGCATACTGGTTGGGAAACACTGACGTACTGGACGGCCCACACTGGGCCATGAGGAGCTTGCGTAGCCTTGGCCACCCCCAGCTCCCTTCAAGGAGACCATCCCTCCACCTTGCCCGTGGTTGGCCCCTCTTCCTTTTCCCTTCCATTTTCCCCCAGCGTCATTCTCTTCTTTAAGCTTTCCTGTCTTCTCATGATGTGGCCAAAGGACTTCATCTTTGCCTCTAATATACTTCCCTCCAGTGAGCAGTCGGGCTTTCTTTCCTAGGGGATGGACTGGTTGGATCGTCTTGCGGTCCAAGGAACTCTCAGAATTTTCCTCCAACACCACCTGACAAAGGAACTGTGTGACGGCGCAGTGAGCGCCACTTGCATAGAAAATCTTGAGTTCTTAAAAGTTTGCATTGTTAAAGTGTGTTTCTATAGCCTGCATAGTTTGGATTGATTGATCCTTAGCACCTGCCAATCATCATTAGTTCACCAGTTTACCTGTCCGAACGTATTCTCCCCTATGAACCATCAAGAGTATTAAGATCGTTTGGAAAGGCCCTGCTCTTGGTCCCACCACCTTCGCAGGCGCGTCTGGTAGGGACGAGGGACAGGGCCTTTTCTGTGGTGGCCCCCCAGCTTTGGAATTCCCTCCCAAATGAAATTAGATCCAGCCCCTCCCTCCTGACTTTTAGGAAGTGGGTGAAAACGTGGCCGTGCAATGAGGCCTTCGCAGAATGAAGGAGAAGATCGCGAAGCGACTAAAGTCGCTAACCACTTGATACGGACCGAATATATGGATTAAGTTGGACTTGATTTTACTTTGGCGAAAGGCTTTTTAAATGTATTTATTGTATTGTATTTGATGATTTTATTGTAAATTTATGATGTTTTTAGGTTTCAAATGTTAGCATTGAATACTTGCTGTTTGCCGGTCTGAGTCCCTCTTCGGAGGTGAGAAGGCCGGGGTAGAAAAGTTTTAAATAGATAATAAATAAATTAGCAGAGCCCAGTTGAGTTTGTTCCACCTCTTTTTCCAGGGATTTGGGGAACAAGCCATTTTACATTCCAGAGCTTTCCAGGAGTTCTCCTGAAAGGATGTGTTTAGAAGGTTTGCCATCCAGGCCCTTGGTCAGGCCATCCTTCAATACCAGTCTGATTTCCTTGGAATTCAAGCAGAAGGCTCAGCATATCGGAAGGCTGAGTAACTCCGGGAAGTTCCAAGCGCCTCCAAACCAGGCCTCAAGAGGAAGACTTTGTGACTTCAAGTTTGGCCATCTGATTGGGGCTGCGAGTGTTCATACCGCAAAGCCATTGGAAGAGAAAAGGCTCAGAGAGCTTTTCCGCTATAGCTTCGCGGACCAAAAACAGCAAAAGGAACTTTAAAGTAAGAACTTTTCTACCTCATTTTGGGGACTACGTCACCAGTTGTTATTTTGGGGAAATCAAGCCAAGTGCCTGAGTGAAGTCAACTCATGTCATGGACGATAAAGCGTTTGAGTTAACCAAAGTGTTCAGTTTGGTCCTTGGAGCCCTGAGCCTTTGAAGGGAGGCAAAAAAGCAACCCCCCGGGATAGAGACACCACGTCCTTGCCCTTTCACAAGGCATTGATAGCCCGGGAGCGACGACACAAGCTGAACTGCTGACCTGAAGGTCGGTGGTTTGAATCCGTGAGACAGGGTGTGCACCCCATATGGGGACATGAGAGAATGGTAATGCATAGAATGGTAATGCATCCGGGCATCTCCTGAGCAACGTCCCGCAGACAGCCAATTCTCTCACACCAGAAGTATATTCCCAAGCCGCTTCTGACACGATTAAAAAAATCCAGTCTAACCCCTTTTCGCCAGACAGCAAGACACAATCCAAGTCCTCCCGGCAGATGGCCATCCAGCCTCTGCCCAGGGGAATATCCCTTGAACATCCTAAAGGGGAGGCTGGCGAGGGGTTGGCACGCCATGTGGCAGTTGCTCAAGGCCCTGCTGGCACCCCTTCCATGTCCCTGACCTCCTTACCCACTTGTGGGAAGATGATCAGAAACGGGATTGACCCAATTGGATTAAAGGGGCTGCGGCTTCCTTTCCGAACATCCGAGCATCTCCCGTGGCTTGGTGCCACTAGGCGCATGCGGAAAGGTGGGCAGCTGGCTTGCAATAGTCTTGCAAGGATGCGCACAGAATGTGGGCTGGGCAGCGCTACTGGGAACAGGTTGACCGGGCAAACCCAAAGGGTGCTTCGTTTCCAATGACCCCTCTTTCTTCTTCCTCTGGGAGAGCGTTGACCCTTTTGGTGCGCTCAAGAAGGCTCCGTCCTGGGCATTGCATGAATACTCAATATCAAACCATAGAAAAATAGAGTTGGAAGAGACAATTCGGGCCATCTAGTCCAACCCCCTGCCATGCACAATCAAAGCATTCCGTACAGATGGCCACCCAGCCTCTGTTTAAAAGCTTCCATTACACTCTGAAGCAGAGTCTCCACTACACTCCGAGGTAGAGAGTTCCACTGTTGAACAGCTCTCCTTACGGTCAGGAAGTTCTTCCTAATGTTCAATGGAATCTTCTTTCTTGTAATGTGAACCCATGGCTCCTAGACCTTCTTTTTAAGGCAGCAGAAAACAAGCCTGCTCCCTCTTCCTTAGGACGCCCTTTCACATCTTTATACATGGCTCTCATGTCTCCTCTGAGCCTTCTCTTCTGCAGGCTAAACAGACCCAACTCACAACCTCTGAGGATGCCTGCCATACATGCAGGCGAAACATCAGGAGGAAATGCTTCTAGAACATGGCCATACAGCCCCAAAAACCGACAACAACCCAGACCCACTCATCCCCACTCCTCAGGGGGATTATTCATGGTCTCCAGACCTTTGATCCTCTTAGTCTATGTCCATGTTGTTAGTTTTGGCCAATCAGCTCTCTAATCTGTTGAGGTCATAGAATCATGAAGTTGGGAGAGTCCTCCTGGGCCATCCAGTCCAACCCCCTGGGCCTGCCAAGCAGCAGGAAAATCACATTCTTTTGAATCCTGCTCCCTCCCAACTTGGTCCCAGCTGCAAACTTGATCAGGCTGCCCTCTATTTATTTATTATTTATTTAAAACTTTTCTACCCCGGCCTTCTCACCTCCAAAGAGGGACTCAGACGGGCAAACAGCAAGTATTCAATGCTAACATTTAAAATCTAAAAACATCATAAATTTACAAAACAATTTACAATACAATGCAATACAATAAATACATTTAAAAAGCCTTTTGCCAAAGTAAAAATCAAGTCCAACTTAATCCATATATTCGGTCCGTATCAAGTGGTTGGCGACTTTAGTCACTTCCCAATCTCCTCCTTCATTCTGCAAAGGCCTCATTGCACAGCCACATTTTCACCCGCTTCCTAAAAGTCAGGAGGGAGGGGGCGGATCTAATTTCATTTGGGAGGGAATTCCACAGCCGGGGAGCCACCACAGAAAAGGCCCTGTCCCTCGTACCCACTAGACGCACCTGCGAAGGTGGTGGGACTGAGAGCAGGGCCTCTCCAGACGATCTTAGCACTCTTGATGGTTCATAGGGGAGAATACGTTCAGACAGATAAACTGGGCCGGAACCATATAGGGTTTTGTAGGTCAACACCAGCACATTGAATTGTGCTTGGAAGCTAATTGGCAGCCAGTGGAGCTGGCGCAACAAGGGAATTGTGCGCTCCCTGTACCCTGCTCCCATTAGTAGTCTGGCTGCTGCACGCTGGACTAATTGCAACTTCCAGGCAGTCTTCAGAGGCAACCCCATGTAGAGAGCATTGCAGTAGTCTATACGGGATGTAACCAGAGCGTGGGCCACCGTGGCCAAGTCTGCCTTCCCAAGATACGGGTGCAGCTGGCGCACAAGCCTGAGCTGTGCAAACGCTCCCCTGGCCACCGCCAAGACATGGGGTTCCAGGCTCAGCGATGAGTCCAGGATCACTCCCAGACTGCGAACCTATGCCTTTAGGGGGAGTGTCACCCCGTCAAGCACAGGCTGTAACCCTATGCCCTGTTTGGCCTTACGACTGACCAGGAGGACCTCTGTCTTGTCTGAAATTAGTTTCAATCTGTTCGCCCTCATCCAGTCTGTTACAGCGGCCAAGCACCGGTTCAGGACTTGAACAGCCTCCTTAGTAGCAGGTGGGAAGGAGTGACAGAGTTGGACCTCATCTGCGTACTGATGACACCGTGAACTACATGTCCCAAAACCCGAGCCCGGATGAATAAATAAATAAATAAATAAATAAATAAATAAATAAATAAATAAATGATCTCCCCCAACAGCTTCATCCATGTCTAAACCTTCATCCATGTCATTCATAAGGATGTTGAGCAGAACTAGGCCCAGGTCTGAACTCACTTCATGGCACCCAAAAAATCACTTCTTTCCAGCATGAAGAGGAACCATTTCATATTGTTTTCAATGACCTGGACGACATGGTGATCCAATTTGTAGATATTTCCAAACCTGGAAGAATGGCTATTAACCCAGAGAACAGGGTTAGGGTCTAAAATGACCATCACAGATAAGATAGCTGATGGGCCAAAATTAACACAATTCATTTCAACAGTGAGAAGTCAAATATTGCATATTGGAAAAGATGTGCTATTTAGGAGAAGAGGGCAAGCTTGGTTTCTGCGGTTCCAAGGCTCCATCTACACTGATCATGTAATGCAATTTCAGACTGGTCTACATGCATACCTGGGAGTAGAAACCCAAACGCCTTTGCAAATCAAGAGGAGACAGTCTAGCGTTACTGAAAGTGAACCCATGCCAACATGTCTTGCTCATTTAATGCCCTGAGTGGTTCCAGAATGCAAAACGGAGGTTGTGTCTTTGTTTTGCCAGGAAAATTCAATCTCAAGTTGTTGTTGTTGATCAAAATTCCCATCCCACCCACCAGAGTCCATTGGAATTCATAAATCATGAGGAGGGTCCATGGGGTTTGAAAGGAAAAGGTTTCCAAAGAGTTTCCGAAAGTCCTTCAAAAGTAGGCAAAAGTCCCATAAAGGCTCAAGAACATCCATAAGTATACAAGGGAGATGATTTGTTGAGTCCATGCGACTCACACTGGGGATCACTGCAGACATGAGGGGCTGAGGTTTGTCCATTCAGGAGAAGAAACTACAAGTCCCGCCTCGCCATGGGGCCAGAGTGGCCTGCTTGCTTCCTGGGGTCCCAAGGGGTGACCGCAGCAAGCTCTCCGGGCCACAGGCTCCTGGACATCCACAGGACGGCGGCGAGATCGGTGTTGCAGTGAGGAGCCATGGATGACAATCAGCTGGTTTCCTCTTGAAGTTTTATTTCCTTCTGAAAAAAAGGTTATTCCCAGGGCGTAGGGGCCCAAAGAGTGAAAGTGAGATAGCAGTTAGTCTTATTATTAACCTAGGAAAAATATGACGCCGAAATGGAGGCAATCTGTTGACCCACGGACACGGGGGCCCGATGGGTTTCCATATCCGTGGTTCAGAAGAACGTAGTTTTGGCCTCCCCGGGACGCTGTAAGAGCATCCTGAGTGAGCTGACAGTGATCTGCGGCTCAGAAAAGGAGAACTTCATGCTTAGAGGGAGTTGGAGACAGTAAAGGACACAATATATCACTACGAAGAGGGAAAAGTTACAATTGAATGATACTTTATTGGGGGATTTGTTACAATGTTAGGATCAGGGGAAGAAAGCAAAGTAAAGAAAGATTGCTTGTTGATCTGCTGCTGTAGCCACACTCCCAGCGATGCTGGCCCAACAGGACACCCAGGAACTGTGGAACTCCCTGCTGCAGATCAGATTAACTTGAACGCAGCGGGCCCTTGGTTGTTCCCCCTCATTGTTGTTGTCCATAATTCCCATTCATCCTAAGGGGCTCAGGTCTGGTGAATGTTTCCTAGACTATTGCATCTTGCAAGAAGAAAGAGTTAATGCTGCAAGCAATAAATAACAATAATAGTAAAATTTTATTTGCAACCCACCCTATCTCCCTGAGGGGACTCAGTGCATTGTTGTTGTTGATGCTGCTCACAATTCCCATTCATCCAATGGGGCTCATGCAGGTTGAATATTTCTTAGACTACTGCATCTTGCAAAAAGAAAGAGTTAATGTTGGAATCAATGTGTTGTTGTTGTTGTTGTTATTCACAATTCCCATTCATCCTATGGGGCTCAGGCCTGGTGAATGATTCCTAGACTATTGCATCTTGCAAGAAGAGTTAATGTTGGAAGCAATGCGTTGTTGTTGTTGTTGTTGTTGTTGTTCACAATTCCCATTCATCCTATGGGGCTCAGGCCTGGTGAATGATTCCTAGACTATTGCATCATGCAAGAAGAAAGAGTTAATGTTGGAAGTAATGCATTGCGTGTGTCTCTCAGTGCTTGTGTTTGCATAGCATTTAAGCCACACAGTCCTGGCCACATGGAAAGTAATCTGAGCCTTAAATCAAAAGCCTGCCATAAGAGAAAAGAACATCTGGAAAGCATTAACAGTAACTGGCTCGTTGGTCTAGGGGTATGATTCTCGCTTAGGGTGCGAGAGGTCCCGGGTTCAAATCCCGGACGAGCCCTGCTTTTTTACTGTTCGTGCTGCTTGCGGACACAGTTCCCTGTGTCCACAGGAGAGCAGCTCCATTTATCCACGTCCAACAAAACACAGGCTCTGTATGGATTCTCTATGTTATCCGGCACAATTGTATGGTATTCTTGGACCAGACACCCTCAATAGGCATTTCCTAGTTCAATATTTTATTATTATTATGTTTATGTTTATTTATATCCCACTTTTTCTCTCCCTAAGGAGACTCAAAGCGGCAATAGCTCCACTTTTCTCTCCTCCCGCCTTCCTCCGAAAGCAAAGCAGGTTAAAAACTCAGGTCTCTGGAGCTCCATTCTTAAAAGCCTTGCAATTTGATTTAAAATAATATACAAATATTAAAAACAGTAATAATAATAATAATGATCTCACCAAAGAAGTCCAGAAGAAGATGCCACTGAAGTTTTTATTCTTGTCAGCCGCAAAGGATGACCACTGCAGATTCCTTGTCGCAAAGCAGTCATAAAGTTACATTCAAAAGAAATGCCATTTTTATAAGGTAACAGATGCACATTTCCCACTCCCCCCTCCGACCAGCTTTGTGTTGATTGGACGGAATCGCTGGGGCAGCTGGAGTTTCTGGCGAATGGGGAGCGAGGAGCAGGAATGTTTTCAAAACAAAGCAGCTGGAGTTTTCTTGAGTAGATTTGTCCATATGTTAATTAAGATCCAAGTCCCTGACCTTTCGAGTCAAAGGAATTCTTTTTTTCTTTCGTGAGAAATGGGAACTGTCCTTAATGGCACTTTCCTGTGGACCAAAGGGCCAAATGCAGATTTTATCCTTGAGAATTTCAGCCTTCTGGATGGTAAACAAATGAAATAACTGCAGCCATGTGTTGGTTTCCAAGGCCAGCAGTGATGGCCAGTTATGAAATATGAAATATAGTTATGCCATAGATTCTATAAGCCAAAAACTAGATGAAACTCCAAGGGTTTGAAGATTATGAAACAAAAAGGGATCTTTCAAAATGGGGATTGGGGAAAGAAAAACCTCTCCAAACCAGAAAGAGTCCTCTGTCCTGCAAATTGCTCCAATGACTGGATTAAAGGGTGCAGCCAGGATGTGGTCACCCTGATCTCAAAACAAACAGCTGGGTCACGTAGCATTCCTTCATATTTTTAAAAACATATGGGAAGGGAAGAAACATGGAGGAAAATGGTTACATGGAAGGGGAGGGTTTCAGGGAAATACCACTATCAATGTCTCATAACTATTTCATATTGTCACAATGCTGGGTCTAGGCCCGGCCCCTTAATCACACACACAGAGACGATAATCAATTAACTATTTATTAAGCAATTAAGAACAGGTGAAAAAGGTAAATGTCCAAATAGTCCAAAGTGAAAAGCAAGTAAAATTCAAAAAGCCAAAAGCGTGGAGTAGCTCAAAAGCAAAGGTCCATAAAATCCAAGCGGAATCAAACAAAGTAAGGAAATCCGCAGGAACACAACAAGGCAAAGTCCATGAAAATACAAGGTCCAAGGCAAGGTACTTGGCAAAGCAGCCAAACTATGGCTTCAGGGATCTCGGTCGCTTCACTCCCTTCAGATCAGAAGTGGCCGACCAACTGAGGAACCGTTCCCAGGGAACGTATACTTAATCCCCCCCTTTGTGAGACCAGCGCCGCTCTAGGCTTCGTCTCCATTCCTTACGGTTGGACTTGATGCTGCGATCAAAACACCTTCCAGGCCGAGCCGCAGCTGGCTTGCTATCTTCCTGAGAAGCTTCTTCCCCTTCGGTTTCCATCAACTCAGCCCCTGCGGGTTCCCAGATATGTTCCTGGGAACCGTGCCCTCCCGGTCTTTCATATGCGTTATCAGAATCTGAGTCATCCTGACCTTCTCCGTCCGAATAAGCCTCAGGCCAGGTGTCATCCCACTGCAAACTGTCTGTAGGAGATGCAGGCCCATCCGCCCCTCCATCCGCTCCACCTGTATCCACGGCAATCAGATCCAAAGCAATTGGGACCCCTGGGGCGGCACCGGACCCCCCCCCCCCCCCTGGAGGCTGGGTTGCTACACATATGCAAGGAGTAGAAAGAAAATCCATATGATCTTGAAAAGCATCCAATTCATATGCTTTGGGGAAGTCCATAATAGAAGAGTCCATGTAAAAGAAAGTCCATCAGTGTCCTTCGAAAGCTTATAAGAAAGAGTCCTTTTCGCTAATAGCCTGAGGAGAGTCCAAACATACGGAAGTCCTTGGAAAACTACGTCTCCCAACATCCTCGGGGTGGCCCTATGCAGGCCCGTCTGCATGCAGCCCTTGTGCACAAAGGGCCCATGGCTTCAGGACTCCGTTGAGGCCGCTTCGTTGATGGCGGGAACAAAGGCTTTTCAAAAACCGGCGAGTTTGGCAGTCAGCTGGTCCGTGGAAGAAATATTCTTTAGAGTTTAAAGCAGTGTTTCTCAACCTTCCTTATGCCGCGACCCCTTAATCCAGTTCCTCATGTGGTGGTGACCCCCCCAACCATAATATAGTTTTCATTGCTACTTCATAACTGTAATTTTGGGGTTGATTTTGTAATTTGGGAGTTGTAGTTGCTGGGATTTATAGTTCACCTACAAATCAAAGAACATTTGAACTCCACCAATGATGGAATTGAACCAAACTTGGAAGACAGAACTCCCATGGCCAACAGAAAATACTGGAAGGGTTTGCTGGGGGCATTGACCTTGAGTTTTGGAGTTGTAGTTCACCTACATCCAGAGAGCACTGTGGACCTAAACAATAATAGATCTGGACCAAACTTGGCACAGATTCTCAATAAGCCCAAATGTGAACACTGGTGGAGTTTGAGGAAAATAGACCTTGACATTTGGGAATTGTAGTTGCTGGGATTTATAGTTCACCTACAAATCAAAGAGCCCTTTGAACTCCACCAATGATGGAATTGAACCAAACTTGGAACCCTCATGCCTTGGCCAACAGAAAATACTGGAAGGGTTTGCTGGGGGCTGACCTTGAGTTTTGGAGTTGTAGTTCCCACATCCAGAGAGCTCCCTCAGCCCAAACAATAATAGATCTGGACCAAACTTGGCACGGATTTTTAATAAGCCCAAATGTGAACACTGGTGGAGCTTGGAGGAAATAGACCCTAACATTTGGGAGTTCAATCAAAACTTTATTACGGTCACAGACCAGCACAAAGCGGGCACTTGGCTAAGAGGGAAGGACCTCCCAGTAAACAGTTATTTAAAATCAGACTAGAAATCAGTATAAAAATATATTTTAAAAGACAGGATATTGTTGCCTTACCATTTGGGAGAGATGCTTTATAGTTCGCCTACAATCTCTGAACCCCACCAACGATAGAATTGGGCCAAACTTCCCAACTGACCATGACCAACAGAAATTACTGTGTTTTCTGGTGGTTTTTGGCTACCCCTCTGACACTCCCTCGCGACCCCCCCAGGGATCCCGACCCCCAGGTTGAGAAGCACTGGTTTAAAGAGTTGCATAGAGGCAAAAAGGGTTTCAGAGGAAGGAAACCGAGACAACAGAAAGTTTTAGAATAAATCGGAGAAAAATATGAAATTGGAATGTAGCCAAAATGGGACACTTTGTATCTTTGTGGAAAGGAAAAATGTTGCGATATGGAGTGTTCTTAATCTAAGCTGCGCTACAAAGTTTCAGGTCAAGTGAGGCATGAAAATAGAGGGATAGGAATGGCTGGAGGTCTTTGGATGCTAAGTCCCAGCCTTTTGTCCTTAAAGATGCCAGACCACATGTGCGGGAACGTTGGAACTCCCTGCTGCAGGTCAAACCAATTAAGACAGTGTTTTTCAACCTTTTTTGAGCCGCGGCACATTTTTTACATTTACAAAATCCTGGGGCACACCACCAACCAAAATGACACAAAATGATGCAAAATGACACTCTAACACAGTAATAAATATAGTTAATATGTTTTTTTAATGTTTTTATACACTCAGTGTGAAACCTGGGCCTGTTTCGATGAACACAACATATATATGACTTCCTCTCACATACTTATACATGGCTATCATGTCTTCTCTCAACCTCCTCATCTGCAGGCTGAACATGCCCAGCTCTTCAAGCCGCTCAAGTCTCCCGATGCTCCCAGGTTCGCTCACTGCCCAATTCACCAACGTGGAGCTTCCGGCTTTGTTCTCGCGAGAAATCCAAGCCAATGCGAAAACGCCGACTCAATCACTTCCGCCCAGTGCTCTGCTTTTGCAGAGGGAGGCAGCGAAAGAGGACACACAGATCTATGAAATGTATCGGGAAGCTGAAGCAGCCCTGAGCGGGAGCTGGAGCCATGCTGACTCGAGGCTCCTGAAGGCGAGCCTGGCTCTGCCATTCGGTGGTGCTCTTCCTTTGCCTCGGGGAGGATCTTTGGGGAGGGAAAGAGGGAGAAAGAGCTGCTAGGAGGGGGAAGAGTGCCAATTTCCCATGGCACACCTGATGATCGCTCATGGCACACTGGTTGGGAAACACTGAATTAAGATACAGATGGGCTCTCTCTCTCTCGATATTGTTTACCTTGACTTTCAAAAGGCTTTTGACCAAGTCCCTCACCAAAAGGCTCCTAAATAAGCTCTTCAGCCATGGAATCAGGGGACAGGTCTTGTCCTGGATTGGAACCTGGCTAAACTGTAGCGCAGCAGCAGTGAAAAAAGCAAATTCTATGCTTGGCATGATCAGGAAGGGAATCGAAAATAGGTCGGCAAATGTTGTATTGCCTCTCTACAAATCTATGGTGAGGCCACATCTGGAGTACTGTGTACAATTCTGGTCTCCGCACCTTAAGAAGGATATAATGGAACTGGAAAAGGTACAAAGAAGGGCAACAAGAATGATCCAAGGGATGGAGCGGCTCCCTTACGAAACCAGGTTGCAACGCCTTGGTCTTTTCAGCCTTGAAAGATGGCGTTTAAGAGGTGACTTGATCAGAAGTGTATAAAATCATGCATGGGATAGAAAAGGTGAATAGAGAAAAATATTTTCTCTGTCACACAACACTAGGACTAGAGGGCACTCCCTGAAGCTCCAAGGTAGGAAAGTTAGGACTAATAAGGAAATATTTCTTCACCCAGAGGGTCATTGGGTTATGGAACTCACTTCCAGAGGAGGTTGTGACAGCTGTCAGCCTGGACAGCTTCAAGGCAGGATTAGACAGATTCATGGATACCAAGGGAATCAGTAGTTACTGAAATGGACATCCAAGTGCCACCTCTGTGTTGATGGAGGCAGGCAGGATTTTCCCCGGGTACTGGTTGTGGGGGTTGGGAGCAGGTGAGGTTTTGCCCTCCTTTCTGCTAGAGATCCCCGTGTACAACTGGTGGGCCACTGTGTGATACAGAATGCTGGACTAGATGGGCTGAGGCCCGATTCAGCATGGCTCTTCTTATGTTCTTATGTTCTCTGGGGCTCGCCTTGAAGCGGAGCCCTAATTTTATTTATTTATTTAAAATTTTTGTGCCCTGACCTCCTCACTTCCAAGGAGGGACTCAGACCGGCTTACAGCAAAATTCAATGCCATACAAATTTAAAACATCTTAAAACAGAAACATAAAAACAGAGATACATAAAAACCACATTGCCATTAAAACCACATTCAACTCAGTCTATAAAAGTGGTCGCCCATGAGATGATGATGATGATGGAGAGCTGACAAGCCCAACTAACTCATAAGTTTCTCCAAACTTAGAGTGTATCTAGACTGTTGAATGAATGCAGTTTGACAGCATGTCTCAATGACCATGTCTCAATGCAATGGAATCCTGGGAGTTGTAGTTTTGCAAGGTCTTAAGCCTTCTCTGACATTAGAGTGCCACAAGCCCAACTATTTTACAAGTCTCACCAAAGATAGGGTGGCATCTAGACTGTTGATTGAATGCAGTTCGACACTGCTTTAACGGCCGTGTCTCAATGCTATAGCATCCTGGGAGTTGTCGTTTTGCAAAGTCTTGAGCCTTCTCTGGCATTAGAGTGCTGTCACTAAACCACCATTCCCATGATCCCACAGCATTGAGTCATGGAGAGTTGAAGTGGTGCAGAAACGCATTAATTCTACAGTGTGGATGCATCTTTAGTAGAAGAGACGACATCCCTGTTGCTGCAACTTTCAAAAATTTGCCAAGGAGACCTATGACTCCTCCAAGTCATCCTAGTGCCAGGACTTACCTTCCGTTCTACTTTGCATCATGCACTTTTGGGGTCTTGCAGCAAACAATCTAGAAAGGATATCCCATATAATAATAATAATAATAATAATAATAATAATCCCTTTGGGCTAAGAACTCGTCACCCGAATGCCATTGTGACGGCTGGGAAAGAGGCCAGTTCCTGGGGAAAGATAGACAGCTCATTCTGGCCTCAATCCTTTTCGGAGTCTCATCCTGATTAGGTTCCCCCAAATCCACGGATCTTACATGACTCACCGTTCAGCAAGTGGTGCACTTATTTATTTATTTATTTATTTATTTATTTACAGCATTTATATTCCACCCTTCCCACCCCACGGGGGACTCGGGGCAGATTGCAATGCACATATACATAGCAAACATTCAGTGCCAATTAGGCGTGCAACATATATAGACAGGCACAGAGGCAATTTTCATATTCCAGGGTTCCTGGCTTCATGGGGGTATTCTCGATTCCAGCCACAGGGGGCGCTGCTGCTTCACCGTCCATTTCTGATTCCAAGTCCTTTGATGGAGTACGTCCTCATTCTTCTGCACCTGCTGGAAGGTTTTATGGCATCATAAATTAGTTAAATTAGCCTCCCCACATAAAGCGGTACCTAACTTTCCTACTTGACAGATGCAAGTGTCTTTTGGACTGCAAAGGTCGACAGCAAGCTAGACTAATGGCCAGATGCTCACTCTGACCTGGGCTGGCTTCAAACTCATGACCTCTCAGTCTGTAGTGATTTAATGCAGCTGGCTATCAGCTAGTTGCGCCACAGCCCGGTCCACTAAGCACTGCAACAAAAACCTGCCGAACTACAGATCCCAGGATTCCACTGCCATGAGTCATAGCAGTTCAAGTGGTGCCAAACTGCATCCATTCCGCAGTGCAGATGCACCTTCCGATGCAATGAAAGGGATCGCACAGAAACTGAATCACCTAAATAGGAGGGTTTGCAAATCCTAGGGGCCAAATGCCTGCTGGAACAGGATTGTTTTGCATGCCTTCCGGAACGCCAACAAGTCGGGGAGGGCGCGGACATCAGAAGGCGGTGCGTTCCATAAAGTGGGGGCTATGATCGAGAAGGCCCTCCTCTGCGTGGCAGTGAGGTGGTACTTCTTAGGATTTGGGATTTCTAAAAGGTTTCCTATCTCTGAGCGCAGGGGGCTAGTGGGACAGTATGGGATGAGGCCAGGGCCGTAGCCAGGATTTTGATTCGGGAGGGGCTGAATTTGATTCGGGAGGGGCTGAGTCTGAATGAGAGAGGGTCTACCCTAGCAAACCTTTTGTATCATTATCCCAATACCCCCAGGCATATGGGAAATATTGAGCATGGTGATCAGATCATGATATGAATATACATAACAGTTTAAATAATATACCAGTAAGGTCTTCTCACGGACCAACCTGAGAATTTCGGGGGGGGTGAAGCCCCTCAAGCCCCCCCCCCCCCCGGCAACATGCCTGGTTGAGGCGGTCCCTCAGGTACACTGTCCCCAGACCATTCAAGGCCTTAAAGGTCAATACCAGCACCTTGAAGGTGATCCGGCATTCCACTGGCAACTAGTGCAGCTCGCGTAAGATAGCTGTAATATGGCTGCTCATTGGAGAACCTGCCAACAGCTGAGCTGCTGCATTCTGTACCAGTTTCAATTTCCGGATCACCGACAAAGGCAGGCCAATGTAAAGAGCGTTACAGTAGTCTAGCCTCGAGATGACCGTGGCTTAGACCAGTGTTTCCCAACCAGTGTGCCAGGGCACACTAGTGTGCCGTGAGCGATCATCAGGTGTGTCGTGGGAAATTGGAACCTCCAGGAAGGAAGGGGAGAGTCTCATGTATTGAAGTATAAAAACCCTAAGAAACCTACCTCAATAAAGGCACAAAATTACAAACACCCCCCTTCACCCATTGTCTACTTGGTCTCTCCCCCTCCATGCATTGGGAAGGCCCGCCTCCCTTTCCCCAAGTAGAGACCTCCTCTTGCCTCCTGGGGGTTCTGTGTGGGAAGTTTGGCCCAGTTCCATCATTGGTGGGTTTCAGAATGCTCTTTGATTGTAGGGGAACTATAAATCCCAGCAACTACAACTCCCAAATGTCAAGGTCTATTTCCCCCGAACTCCATCTGCATTCATATTTGGGCAAATTGAGTATTCATGCCAAGTTTGGTCCTGATCCAACATTGTTTGAGTCCACAGTGCTCTCTGGATATAGGTGAACTACAACTCCGAAACTCATGGTCAATGCCTACCAAACTCTTACAGCATTTTCTCTTGGTTATGGGAGTTCTGTGTGGGCAGTTTGTGTCCTTCTGCCATTCCTGCCAGGATATCTATGTTGTGTTCATCGAAACAGGCCCAGGTTTCACACTGAGTGTATAAATATATTTAAAAACATATTAACTATATGTATTACTGTGTTAGAATGTCATTTTGTGTCATTTCTGTTGGTGGTGTGCCCCAGGATTTTGCAAATGTAAAAAGTGTGCCGTGGCTCAAAAAAGGTTGGGAAACACTGGCTTAGACCACTGTGGCCAAGTCGTGATGGGACAGGTAGGGAGCCAACTTCCTCGCCTGGCGTAGATGGAAAAACGCTACTCTACTGACGTCAGAGATATGCATCTCCATTGACAGTTGAGAGTCCAGAATGACACCAAGACTTTTAACTGATGACGACGGACATAACGTCACGCCGTCCAGGGTTGGAAGCTGGATCTCCCTACCGACCGGGCGACCGAGCCACAGGATCTCCGTCTTGGCTGGATTTTATGTGCACATTCGTTTGATTGCAATTCAACGAGCGGTTGTTTAGGACCGCTTTGACCGTCTCTTTGTAACCCTATCCACACTGACTTCTAATGCAGTTTCATAATGCAGTTTGACTGCATTATGTGGCATTGTGATTGCATTATGAAACTGCATTACGTGGCAGTGTCGATGGGGCCTGAGTTCCCTTCCATCCAAAAATGGAACCAGACCAAAGATTCCACGCAATACAAAACTGACCCCAATTTTCCAGTTATGGGGATGATAGGTGCTTGTCCTCCTCATCCCCCATAATAAACTCTCATCCCCATAATTAACTCCATTGCACTTATGTGCATTATGCAACTGCATTATGTGGCAGGGTCGACTCATCGCGGCGTTACGAAACTGCATTAGACGGCCGTGTCGATGGGGCCTGAGTTCCTTTCCATCCAAATGGCTCTGGAAGGAACCTGATAAATGATACCACACCATACAGAACTGACCCCAATTTTTCCAGTTATGGGGATGATAGGTGTTTGTCCTCTTCATCTCCCATAATAAAATCTCATCCCCATAATTAACTCCATTGCCATTATGTGCATTATGAAACCGCATTGTGTGGCGTTACGAAACTGCATTAGACGGCCGTGTCGATGGGGCCTGAGTTCCTTTCCATCCAAATGGCTCTGGAAGGAACACGATGCATGATACCACACCATACAGAACTGACCCCAATTCTCCAGTTCTGGGGATGATGGGTGTTTGTCCTCCTTGTATAATCAACTCTGCTTTCCCCATTGCCTTGCCCTTTGCCGTGCCACCAAAGAAGCCCCTTGAATCTTCTCCAAGCGGCACAGAGATTAACTCCTGGAGAGGTTTTACGGGACAGAAGGTAAGGCTCTTAGGACCCCGTAATCCCCAAGTTTGCCTCTGGGATAATCAGGGATTATCGCCTGATCCCTGCTGGATCCCCTAAGTGGATTTCCCTTCGCCGGCACTCTATAACAGGAGGCCCCGGGAAAGGATTGTGCCCGGTTGGCGGCGCTTGGCAGCGGTCATCATGTCCGGCCAAGAAGACTTCTACCTCTTTGAGAACATCTCCTCGGTGGGGCCATGGGATGGGCCCCAGTACCACATCGCCCCAATGTGGGCCTTCTACTTCCAGACTGCCTTCATGGGCTTCGTCTTCTTCGCCGGGACCCCGCTCAACGCCATCATCCTCATCGTCACCGTCAAGTACAAAAAGCTGCGCCAGCCGCTCAACTACATCCTGGTCAACATCTCCTTCGCCGGGTTCCTCTTCTGCACCTTCTCCGTCTTCACCGTCTTCCTGGCCAGCTCCCAGGGGTACTTCTTCTTTGGGAGGCACATCTGCGCACTGGAGGCCTTCCTGGGGTCTGTGGCAGGTAAAGCGTCAAGGTGGAAGGCAGCACAGGGGTCTCCGTAGGGGCGGCAGGGAAGTAAAGGGATGCTGTATCTCATCGCATAATAGTCGCACCCCCCATTCCAGGATGAATTTTCTTTCTTTCTTTCTTTCTTTCCTTCCTTCCTTCCTTCCTTCCTTCCTTCCTTCCTTCCTTCCTTCCTTCCTTCCTTCCTTTCCTCCTTCCTTCCTTCCTTTCCTTCCTTCCTTCCTTCCTTTCTTTCTTTGAAGGCAAACAGTTCAAAAACAATAACATTGGCTCCTTGGCTATGGATATTAGATCATCTCCCCCTTTATCTGTGGGCATTCGTTGCCATGTTGTGCACCGCCTCAAGTTGCCTTCGGGCCGAGAGGGGCGGTATAAAAAAATATCGTAAATAAATAAATAAATGTTTAATTTTGTTTATGTTCATTGCGGCATCAAATCATGGCAGTGTAAGCTGAGTCACCTCAGGTTCGCAGGGGGGCTGAAAAAGAAATAAACAAAGAAATAAATAAATAAATAAATAAGGTCTCTGGAGCTCCACTCTTCTCTCCTCCCTCCTTCTTTCTCTCAAGGCATTTATCTACTTCCAGCAAAACACGATGTTCTCCAGCAGAATTGTATGGTATTCATGGACCAGGCACCCTCTCTAGGCATTTTCAAGTTAAAAATTATTATTATGTTTATGTTTATTATATTTATTTATATCTCACTTTTTCTCTCCCCAACGAGACTCAAAGCGGCTGGGAGTCTCTATAGCTCCTTTCTTCTTTCCTCCCTCCTTCTTGCTCCGAAGGCAGTTATTATTATGTTTATTTATATCCCACCTTTTCTCTCCGTAAGGAGACTCAAAGTAGCTACGGTTGTCTATGGCTCCACTCTTCTCTCCTCCCTCCTTCTTTCTCTCACGGCATTTATCCACTTCCAACAAAACACTATGTTCTCCAGCAGAATTGTATATTATTCTCAGACCAGACATAATCTCTAGGCATTTTCAAGTTAAAAATTATTATTATTATTATGTTTATTATGTTTATTATGTTTATTTATATCTCACTTTTTCTCTCCCCAAAGAGATTCAAAGCGGCTGGGAGTCTCTATAGCTCCTCTCTTCTCTCCTCCCTCTTTCTTTCTCCGAAGGCAGTTACTATTATGTTTATTTATAACCCACCTTTTCTCTCCGTAAGGAGACTCAAAGTAGCTACGGTTGTCTATGGCTCCGCTCTTCTCTCCTCCCTCCTTCTTTCTCTGAAAACCATGCAGTTTAGAAACTACAAAATGAAGGTCCCTGAAGCTCCACTCTTCTCACTTCCCTCCCTCTCCCGATACTACAAGGAGACTAAAAGCAGATAAGGGTCTCTATAGCTCCGCTCTGCTCTCCTCCCTCCTTCTTTCTCTGAAAACCACACAGTTTAGAAACTACAAAAGGAAGGTCCCTGAAGCTCTCTATTTTTCACTCCTCCCTCCTTCTTCCTCTGAAAGCAAAGCAGTAGTTTAAAACAGTGTTTCCCAACCAGTGTGCCGGGGCACACTAGTGTGCCGTGAGGGATCATCAGGTGTGCCGTGGGAAATTTGAACCTCTGGGGGGGGGGGGGGGGGGGAGAGTCTAGTGTGTTGAAGTATAAAAACCCTAAGAACCCTACCTCGACAAAGGCACAAAATTACAAACACCCCCCCTCCCCACCCGTTGTCTACTTGGTCTCTCCCTCTCCATGCATTGGGAAGGCCCGCCTCCCTTTCCCCAAGTAGAGACCTCCTCTTGCCTCCTGGGGGTTCTGTGTGGGAAGTTTCGCCCGGTTCTATCATTTGTGGGGTTCAGAATGCTCTTTGATTCTAGGGGAACTATAAATCCCAGCAACTACAATTCCCAAATGTCAAGGTCTATTTCCCCTTAACTCCATCTGTGTTCACATTTGGGCATATTGAGTATTCATGCCAAGTTTGGTCCTGATCCAACATTGTTTGAGTCCACAGTGCTCTCTGGATATAGGTGAACTACAACTCCAAAACTCAAGGTCAATGCCCACCAAACTCTTATAGCATTTTCTCTTGGTTGTGGGAGTTCTGTGTGGGAAGTTTGTGTCTTTCTGCCAGGATATCTATGTTGAGTTCAATGAAACAGGCCCAGGTTTCACACTGAGTGTATAAATACATTTTTAAAACATATTAACTATACGTATTACTGTGTTAGAGTGTCATTTTGTGTCATTTTAGTTGGTGGTGTGCCCCAGGATTTTGCAAATGTAAAAAGTGTGCCGTGGCTCAAAAAAGGTTGGGATACGATGGTTTAAAAACTACAGAATTGTGGGCCCCGATGCTCCACTCTTCTCTCCTTCCTCCTGTCTCCAAAGCCTTAAGGCGGTTTACGAAACTTCCTTTCTTTGGAGGAAGGAGGGAAAATCCAAGTTCCAGAGATTTCAATTCCTGTATTTTTTAACAAAAAAAAAACTACCTTAAGTTACACCTCGGAGGAAGAAGGAAGGAGAGAAGAGCGGAGTTTCGTAAAACTTCATTTTGTAGTTTTCGCTTTGAAGAAAGAAGAAAGGAAAGGAGACTCAACCGCCCAAATGGGGACGCGACTATTATGGGAGGAAAAATAAAGATACAAACTTTGACCCCTCCAGGTGTTTTGGACTTCAACTCCCACAATTCCTAACAGCCGGTAGGCTGTTAGGAATTGTGGGAGTTGAAGTCCAAAACACCTGGAGGGCCAAAGCTTGCCCATGCCTGGTGTAGATGCATCGGGATGGAGAAGGGAGTCCCATTCTGTCTGTCCATAATAATCCATATCTGTCTGTCCCTCTGTCCATTTTCTCCCTCCCAGGTCTGGTCACTGGCTGGTCGCTGGCCTTTCTGGCCTTTGAGCGCTACATCGTCATATGCAAACCATTCGGCAATTTCCGCTTCAACTCCAAGCACGCCTTGCTGGTGGTGGCGGCCACCTGGTTCATCGGGATCGGGGTCTCCATCCCGCCCTTCTTCGGGTGGAGCAGGTGAGGAAGAGGGCCTGGGCTGGATGACCTCAGGGGGACCCATTCAGTCCCACCATTCAATGACAGGACGGAGATTTTGGGGTACCTGCATGTGGACGTATCTAAAAGCCATTCATGTTCCCATACGCTGTACTTTGGTCTTTCTCAGGTACATCCCGGAGGGCCTGCAATGTTCCTGCGGTCCAGACTGGTACACAGTGGGCACCAAGTACAAGAGCGAGTACTACACCTGGTTCCTCTTCATCTTCTGCTTCATCGTCCCCTTGACCCTCATAATCTTCTCCTACTCGCAACTCCTGGGCGCACTGCGGGCCGTAAGTCCTAAGCACCTTTCCATGCTCTTTTTCATGCTCCGTTTCTTGCACCTTTCGTGCGCCTTTTCACGCTCCTTTTTTCCTGCGCTTCTCATGTACCCTTTCATGCACCTTTCATGCTTGCTTTCATGTACCCTTTCATGCACATGTCATGTGCTTTTTTGTGCACGTTTTCATTCACCATTTTTGTGCTCCTTTTCATGTGCCCTTATGTGCTCCTTTTTTGCTCCCTTTTACACACTTTTTCCTGCCCATTTTCATGCGCCTTTTCATGCGCCTTTCCATGCTTTATTCCATGTGCTCTTCCATGCTTCTGTTCTTGCACTTTTTGTGCATCTTTCATTCTCCTTTTCATGCACCTTTTCTTGTGCTTTTCATGTGCCCTTTCATGCACCTTTCATGCTTGTTTTCATGTGCCCTTTCATACACATGTCATGTGCCTTTTGTGCACGTTTTCATGCACCATTCTTGTGCTCCTTTTCATGTGCCCTTATGTGCTCCTTTTTGTGCTCCCTTTCACGCACTTTTTCATGCCCCTTTTCACGCTCCTTTTCATGCGCCTTTCCGTGCTTTCTTCCATGCGCTTTTCCATGCTCCTGTTCTTTTACTTTTCGTGCATCTTTTCATGCTCCTTTTCATGCACCCTTCATGTGTCCTTTCATGTGCTCTTTCATGCGCATTTCATGTGCCTTTTCGTGCACCTTTTCATGCGCCCTTTCATAAGCCTTTCATGCTGCTTTTTGTGAGCTCTTCTATGTGCCCTTTCATGTGCCTTTCCATGCTTTTTTCCATGCACCCATGTTCCTGTTCTTGCACTTTTTGTGCACCTTTTCATGCACCTTTCATGTGCATTCTTTTCACATGTCTTTTCATGAGCCTTTCATGCTGCTTTTTGTGAGCCCTTCTATGTGCCTTTCCATGCTCCTTTCCATGCACCCTTTCATGCATCCTTTTCACATGCCTTTCACGCTCCTTTTCATGCACCCTTTCATGCTCTTTTTCTTGCGCCTTTCCATGGAAGAAGTGGGTGGACTGGATGGCCTTTGAGAGGCCCTTCCAACTCTAATGGAATAGATAGAGAGAGCCTGGAAGCCTGGTAGAATCTCTTTCTGGGGAGATTTGTAAGCAGAGGCTGGGTGGTCACCTGTGCCTAGCAGACTGGATGCCCTTTGGGGGGCCCTTCAATCTACCATACCTTCCTATGGTCCTCCCGTTGTGAGCATTCCCCTTTCCCTGATTCCCTCGCAGGTAGCGGCCCAGCAGCAGGAGTCGGCCACCACGCAGAAGGCCGAGCGGGAGGTCTCCCGGATGGTGGTGGTGATGGTGGGCTCCTTCTGCCTCTGCTACGTGCCCTACGCCGCCCTGGCCATGTACATGGTCAACAACCGGGACCACGGCCTGGACCTGCGCATGGTCACCATCCCCGCCTTCTTCTCCAAGAGCGCCTGTGTCTACAACCCCATCATCTACTGCTTCATGAACAAACAGGTAACGCCCGGCCTGCCAGGTAACAGAGGTAGGACAGGTGTGCTCATTCTCTTTAGTGCAGGCAGGGGCCAACTTAGAATATCCTCGGGTCTTGGGAAGAGCCCGGTATTCACAGACGAATTACAGATACTTGGACCTAATGTGCATGTGTTCTGTGATGTTATGTACATGTAAATAACAATAATAATATCATGTATCCTGTAATAATAATAATATTATAATAATATCCAAGGCTCTTGGGAAGAGCCCAATATTCAGAGACGAATTCCAGGCACTTGGACCTAATGTGCATGTGTCCTGTGATGTTATGTACATGTAAATAATAATAATAATAATGTATCATATAATAATAATAATATCCTAGGCCCTTAGGAAGAACCTGATATTCACAAATTCCAGACACTTTATTATTATAAAATTATTATAAAATAATAATAAAACCCACTAAAATAAAATAAAATGAAATTTAAGAAGACAAGGTGTGAACCAAAATAAAGGCTGACATCCTCAAGAGAGGAAGAATCCCAAGATGGAATGGCCCAATGGACCCAGCCGCCACCGCAGCAGAGCAGAGCAGCAGACAATCGGAGGCTGCAGGTCTCCGCCCGCTCTTGCCCCCAGCCGTTCCCCAGCTGACCGCCCTGCCATGAAGTGCCTGCCATCCTGGCTTTGGAGTGCCCGCTATCCCTGAAGGCGACCTAGGCCTGCAGCGGGAGCAGTCAGCGACCTGAGGCGGCTGATCCCCCTGGCAACTCGGAAGACGATCAAGTCTTCCGGGTCGCCACGGCGATCAGCCGCTGCAGTTCGCTGACTGCTCCCGCTGCAGGCCCGGATCACCTCCTGGGATGACAGGCACTCCAAAGCCGCTGCTCCTCCGATTGTTCTCTGGAGCGGCAGGAGAACAAGCGGCGGGAGCGGCAATGGGATGGCAGCAGCGACACCCCTTCATCTTGGCCCCACCCCCAACGCCCTTCTCCCCAGGCTGGTCAGAATTGGCTGCCGGGCCGCATCCAGCCCGTGGGCCGTAGGTTGCCCAGGTCTGCCCTAGACACTTGGGAAGAGTCCAACGTGGGTTCCAATGCAACAGCCAGCAAAGTGAATTGAATGGCCTTGCAGCTTCAAAGCCTAGCTGCTTCCTGCCTGAGGGAATCCTTTGTTGGGAGGTATTAGTTGGTTTCCTGATTTGATGCAATGCTGATCACGCTGGCCAGTTGCAACATTCACACTTGCTTCAAGCAGGCAAGAGATCTTTCTCCCACCTTGGACATTATTCCACAGGTATATAAACCCCACCTGCCTAGTTTCCAACAGACCTGCAGTGGAACTCTCTGCCTCAGAGTTTGGTAGAGGCTCCTTCTTTGGAGGCTTTGAAACAGAGGCTGGAAGGCCATCTGTCGGGAGTGCTTTGAATGCGATTTTCCTGCTGCTTGACGGAATTGGATTGGACTGGATGGCCCACGAGGTCACTTCCAACTCTAGTATTCTATGACCTCTCAACCTCTGAGGATGCCTCTCATTGGTGTGAGTATAATGTCAGGAGAGAATGCTTCTGGAATATGGCTAGACAGTCCGAAGAACTCACAGCAGTTGTCAAAACCTTTGACGACACAATAATAATAATAATAACAACAACTATCATAATCATAATAATGCTGCTAATATCTTAGGAGCTTGTAAATAGTGTTACATAGTGTAATTGGATTTTGCAAAACGTGGCTTGCTGTGGAAACAAGGATTGGTGCTGAAGCTTCGCTGGAGACCCCTTTCCCCCATGACAACAACTCTTCCAGGTGTGGATTCCTCTCCCTTCCTGTTGTCTCAGCCCTGCTCTTAACTAGGAGTCGCTTGCAAGTCAGATGTTTGTAACCCGGGGACCGCTTGTCTTCCTCAACTTTAATGCCAGTGTCCCCCTTCTCTCCCTTTCTCCTCCAGTTCCGCGCCTGCATCATGGAAACGGTGTGCGGGAAACCCATGACGGACGAGTCGGACGTGTCCAGCTCGGCCCAGAAGACGGAGGTGTCCTCGGTGTCCTCCAGCCAGGTCAGCCCCAGCTAAGGGGCGGCAGCGGTTGTGGTGCCATCGCAAGTGAAGGACGCCTGAGAAGGATCCGGCGGACCTCTCCTCCCGCAAAAAGCCCCCAATACTGGGGAGAGGGGTCTGCACGGGAAACGCCCATCAGGGCTCCCCACGCCCAGTCAATTTGGCCTATTAGCTTTACCTGGGCAGAAGGGACAGGTGTAGGTGTGATGACAGCAGCGGGTCGTGCGATGCGCTACTGATTGGGGGACCTCCTTCAGTTGCCTCCCCAAGAGCCTCCCGGGTCCGTTTGGCATCGAATGGCCCAGCGGCGTGCAAAAGAGTCCCGTTTGCTCCAAATTGGGAAGCAGCCACAAGAAGTGACCAAGTTATCCTGTTTAATTTCCCCCCAAAACGAACATTGTGATGAAGCACATGCTGGCCAACGAGAAAGATAACGAAGCACAAAATGAAAAGGAACCAAAGGAGTTAAGAAGTCAACTGCAGAGCCGAGCGAAACCTTCATAGCCCCCCCCCCTTATCTGTTTTCCTACTCTTGGGTAGGCAAGAATCACACATAAGAACATAATAACATAAGAAGAGACATGCGGAATCGGGCCTCAGCCCATCTAGTCCAGCATTCTGTGTCACACAGTGGCCCACTAGTTGTACACAGGGATCTCTAGCAGAAAGGAGGGCAAAACCCTCACCTGCTCCCGACCCCCCCACAACCAGTACCCGGGGAAATCCTGCCTGCCTCCATCAACACAGAGGTGGCACTTGGATGTCCATTTCAGTAGCTACTGATTCCCTTGGTATCCATGAATCTGTCTAATCCTGCCTTGAAGCTGTCCAGGCTGACCGTTGTCACAACCTCCTCTGGAAGTGAGTTCCATAACCCAATGACCCTCTGGGTGAAGAAATATTTCCCTTTATTAGTCCTAACTTTCCTACCTTGGAGCTTCAGGGAGTGCCATCCAGTCCAACCCCTTACCATTAGTTTTGCCAATAAGGAAAACCAAACAGTAACTTCCTTGAAAACCCGCAAATGATACCAAATGGAAAAGGGGAGTTAATATCTCGGAGATTCAGGATCTGAAACGACCTTCACAGGGGAGAAAGCGGGGCCAAAACTCACAAAACTAATTTTCGAAGGGATAAATGTTATAGGTAAAGGTAAAGGTTTCCCTTTGACATTAAGTCCAGTTGTTTCCGACTCTAGGGGTTGATGCTCATCTCCATTTCTAAGGTGAAGAGCTGGCGTTGTCTGTAGGCACCTCCAAGGTCATGTGGCCAGCATGACTGCATGGAGCACCGTTACCTTCCCGCAGAAGTGGTATCTATTGATCTACTCACATTTGGATGTTTTTGAACTGTTAGATTGTCAGAAGCTGGGGCTAATGACAGGAGAAATTACAAGGCACTTGATACAGGAATATATACAAGGCAAGGCTTCCAGGGAACTCAGACATTGCTTCGTCTGGCTACAGATTCTGTACTTGGCACTTTTATCCCCTAATCTACTCTATATTCCAGGCAGCCAGGAAAGGATATCTTCTCAGCCTTGACTCTGCTATCAGTCTCTCCTGCAATCTGGCAGAGCGCCTGAGAGCCTGGCTTGTTTTCCTTTGCTGACGGAAAGCATTTCTCCTACCTACTGGCTCATTAATTTCTGCAGTTGGCCCTGGTGCCAAGCCTTTCTCAGGCTCAAAGCCTTGGGAATTCTCTGGTAGCAATTCAGGCCCAGGGAACACACCATCACCCCTTCAAACCCATCAGAAAAGTCACTTTGAACAGGCACCCCATTGTCATTCTCTGCATCTAGAGCAACCTCATTAGACACACAAACCTCATTGTCACCCCCAACATCCAGAGTACCCTGATCCTTAGACACAATCACAGGCTGAACTCCAACAGTGTTCTTATTAGGCCTGAGCAATCATGGTTCTCAATGGTTCTAAAGTACTTACAAAACTAAAGTTCTGGTGGTGAACACTAGGTGGCGCTGGTGCTTTGCCTCTCCGGTGTTCCTAAAGTTCTGGTGGTGAACATTTCAGAACTCTAACAAAACTTTCAAAATTCCGTTATAAATGGCAGTTCCTAATTGGTTCTGTATTTAAAATCGCCAATAATGAAATAATAATGAATTTTTGAAAGTTTTGTTAGAGTTCTGAAATGTTCACCACCAGAACTTTAGAAACTTTAGCAAAGCACCAGCGCCACCTAGTGTTCACCACCAGAACTTTAGTTTTGTAAGTACTTTAGAACCATTTAGAACCGTGATTGCCCAGGCCTAGTTCTTATTATATATTATTACTCCCATATTTATCCTCTCTTAAACAAGACTCCAAAACAGCTCTGAAATGGTGCGCCGGACCTAAGACACGTCTGGTTGTGACAATTAACACACCTCATGTTAAACATAAACACCTGTATTTTCTATATCATCGGCTCGTGGCAGGAACAGTGCAAGGCACTTCCCAAAACGTAGGCTTTTAACTCTCCCATCGCTTGGCAATGAGGAAACCCGAAACGTGCCACAAGACAGGACGTTTACTTTTACTGCGGTTGCTGAGGAGAGCCATCGGTTGCACCTTGTCGCCCTTGTAGCCCAAACAAAACACAACCATTTCCTAGAGACTGATAAAATTCTCCAATTGTGATGTATGCTTCGGATGATTGACAGAACGTGTTCCCTCCCTCCAATTCCGAGGACTTTTTTTAAATCAACGTGTACAAAGCATGTATGATATTGCAGCGGAATCTGCTCCAGCTTGTACATCCGCCTCTCGGCTTTTTCTTAAGCAGCTTCTCTAACAATAAACCCAATGCAAGTGCAATGTAAACGTTAGGAGAGCGGTGTTGCTTCCTTAAGAAGGGGATCTTGGGGTCCAGTGGCAAGGCGCAGGGGGATTACGGCTGATGTACACTCTCCCATTGAACGTGGGGCGGGGGAGGATATACCGGCCAAGACCAAGCAGATTTTGAAGCGTGGCTGAGAAAAAGGTACGCGAGAGCCAGGTTGAAATACATAGAAGGATGCCACATTGAGAAGGGGGCCAAATATGGGTTGCTTACCTGTAACCATAGCTCCCCGAGTGGTCACCCGTGAATTCGTACATATGGTAATTCCTGCGCCTGCGCAGAACAGCTTTGGAACCTTCTAGCAAAATTATTAAACATTTTGGCTGTAGCCCCGCCCATTCTTCCCCAAAAGTACATATAGCCAGTGTGTGTGTGTGTGTGTGTGTGTGTGTGTGGGTACAGCCTCCAGTTCTCTCCTTACGCCGCAAAACACAGCCAGGGAACAGGAGGCATGACAAGTTGGGGGGGGGGTTGGGCGGGGATGTACGGATTCACAGGTGACCACTCAGGGAACGATGGTTACAGGTAAGCAAGCCATGTTTACCCTGTCGTGGTCACTGTCAATCATACATATGGTAGACAAGCGAGCTACTGACCTTGGATGGTGGGCGTCATGCCACCGCAGAGAAGAGGACTGCCCATCCAAATTCCGCATCCCTTCTGGAAGCCACGTCAAGTGTGTAGTGCGAGACAAAGGTGAGCGGAGTAGACCAGGTGGAGGCACGGCACACAGTGTCTAGCGAAACGCCACAGTAGTGGCCACCGATCTCGTGGAGTAGCCTTTCAACTGATAAGGAGGATCTTTCCCAGCCAGTTGGTATGACAAGCAGATCGTCAACACAATCCACGAGGACAAGCGTTGCGAAGACACAGGAAGGCCACTGGCATCCTTCCTATACTTAACAAAAAGTCTAGGGGACTTCCTCCTCAGAAGCACCGGGAATGTGGCGCAGCTGGCTAAGTGTCAGTTACATAAGATCTCTCTGACCAGTAGGTCATGAGTTTGAGGCCTGCCCTGGTCGAGGTGGGTGCTCGGCCTTAAGTGTAGCCTGCTGTCGACCTTTGCAGCCCGAAAGACAGTTGTATCTGTCAAGTAGGAGATAAAGGTACCACATTAAGTGGGGAGGCAAATTTTGACTGAATTATGAGGCCATTAAAAGAACACCAGGAATGCTGAGGAAAGCGGAAGGAACAAGAAGGGACGCTGGGAACGCTGAGAGATGAGGAGTGCGTCAGCTCCCCCTGGTGGCCAGAGTTTGCCTCTGTTCGTCTATATATTGTGTATGTGGAAAACGGCAGGGATTGTCTGCTAAGTATGTGTACCTGTAATCTGCTCTGAGTCCCCTTCGGGGTGAGAAGAGCGGAATATAAAGTGTATTATTATTATTATTATTATTATTGAGGCAGTTCTATCAACATAAAAAGCTAATGCCCTACGGACATCAAGAAGATGCAACGGCGTAGTTGGGTTTTGGAAAAAATCAGGTAAAACCAATTCTTGAGACATATGAAAGAGAGATAAACCTTGGGTAGAAAGGCCTTGTCCTTATGAAAAAACACTGAAGGGTGCAGGTGACCGATACCTCCTTCCGCAACAAGGTCTGGGCCTCCCCACAAGGAGGGGAAGCAGGTGTCAAGCGCCAATAGCACACCAGTGGGTGACTACAAGCTCGGTAGGGTAACCTAACCACCCTTAATAGCCTTTCGCACCCAGGCATCCCATGCCAGACTGAGGCCAATTCTCTGCTGCTCTGCAGACTAGGATAGAGACCAATGGATTCAAATATCAGGCAAAAAGGTTCCATCTAAAACAGGGGCGACTGAAGCAATAGGCCAGATACGCATTTGCGTTCAGCGCGAATCCCCCAGGGGTGCTCTTGAGGTACGTGTTCCCGTTACAGAGAAAAGCATTGAGCGAGCGCTAGCTAATGTCACCGGCCATACTGTGCAAGCGAAGGGACGGGCACCACGCGGAGCTGGGTGCGCAATTGCTGGGTCACCGCCGCGGTCCCGCCCACCTGCTCCTCCCTGATTGGCTCCCGGAGCTGCCCAGCAAGTGCCACACGCTGCCTACATGCCGATGGCCTTTTGCGAGGTGTGTGGAGTGCACGACTCGCCTTCAGGGAAAGGGAGGGACGAGGGAGTCGGAGCAGGCCCGGATTACCCATAAGGCCAGACTAGGCCATGGCCTAGGGGCACAAGGCCAGGGGGGCGCAAAAATCACAGACCAAAAAATTTGAAACAAATACAAACGCAATGCCTGCGTGCCATCCACGCAGCATGCCATCCGAACCTTCCACTACCTCTGGAACATTTCCCCGCCTCCATTCTCAGTGCCGCAGCGTGGCCTGAGGAGGAGGAAGGGAGGAGGGCAGCAGAGGAAAGGAGGAGCGGGCGCCTGGCCTGCACATGCGCTTTTGGCGCACGAAGACGAGCCATGAGGGAGCTTCCACTTCCGTAGCTTTTTCCCTTCCAAGCCTCCTCTTGGCGGAAAGAGCGCTGCGAAGGGACGGGGGAGGAGGGAATGGTGCCCCCCCTCACCATCGCCCCTGCCCCCTTGTCAAGTAAGGAGGGCGTGAGGAGGAGGAGGCGGAAGGAAGCCCGCAGGGCCGCTGCCGGGCATGCGCGCACAGCACCCAGAAACATGGCGGAGGAGGCAGAGGTGCTAGCTTTGCGCCCTCCTGCCGCTCATGCCCGGCAATGGTCCCGGGGGCTTCCATTCCTTCCTCCTCCTCGCTCGCGTCCTTGAGTCAAGAAAGGAAGGGAAGGCCCGGGGCTGCTGCCGGGCAGTGGAAAGAAGGAATGTGGGGTGCGGTAGAGGTTGGTTTGGGGGCGTAATTCCAAAGTGTGGCCAAGGGCGCCAAAAGGTGTTAATCCGGGCCTGAGTCGGAATCTAGATTGCACTCAGCAAGATCTTATTGCTGCCTTGGGTGCATCCACACTGTTGCATGAATGTAATCTGATACTAAAGCAGAATTGGCGCTTTTAGCAGAAGTACAGTCAGGAGAGAGTGATGCACAAGCACAGACCTTAGTATATAACGAGATAACTTGCCAGAAATCATGCTGGCAGCCGTGACGAGAATAATGCACCCTGATTGGTACGCAAGGCACCCGCAGTGATTTGCCAGGGAACATCATGTGCCTTTCCTGATAATACTGGCCGTGATTGGTCTAGCTAGCCCCAACGTGCGTTTGTTTACATTGATTGGTAGGAACGGCGCATGGGCAAATGAAACCGTTCCTCCCTGCTGGCACAGAGGGACGTTTTAGAAATGTTGCTAATTCAGTACAGGATGCTCATACAGCAGATAACATACTGTGGGAATGAAGAATTAATACTGCGCAATGCTGTTTAGCAAATAGGAATGCAAGTAGAGTGCAATGCCAAATAATATGATGTTTAATTGGATAATAGAAATGTGTTAATGCTGTGAACCAATGAAAATGATGAAGAAAGGAGGAGACGGGACCTGCCGCCATAGTGTGTATATAAGGGAAAGTTAGAGATTGCTCGGGGCTCTTGCCCTGAGGCAGCTAGTTCTGTGGGCAGGTCCCGTCAGCTGACGTTGTGCAAAATAAACTTTGGCTTCATTGTACCTGCAGTACGATTGTTGCGTTTTCTCTCGTTCCTGTGCTTGCGCGTTCACGCAACCTGTGAGTAAAAAGGTAACACCTAGGGGTTTTGGGACTCCGGATTTGCTGCTACAATACCACAGAGTCTCTCAGCAGGAACAGTGGCCAAAGACATAACAGACGATGCGATGTGCCGAGAGAGGCGTACGGGATGTAAACAGTTTTATTAAGACACCGTTCTTATCTGTTATGTTGTACATTATATAAAACTCCCATTTACACTCTACAAAATAAACAAAAGGAGCCTGCCGAAAAAGGGCAGGCCGTGAAGTGTTCGGGGACGACAGGCCACCCCGCTTCTTCCTCCACCTGCTTTAATGGTGAGACACTGCGAAAAGGAGCAAACAGGTACGAGACACACAGCAGGATGGACTCTCTCCACCGAATCTTTTGAAAGTTTCTTTGCACAGACCACTTATGCAGCGCCTTGAACCCTTGGCTCACTAAGAAACACCAAGAGTGCCCCAATGGGTGTGCAAGATTGCCTGGCGAAGGGCCACAAGTGTCTCCAAAATTGAGAGTAAATGCAACACAGGCTCACAGTGGATACAGTACTCTTAAGGCTGGCTTGGGCAAACGTTGGCCTTCCAGGTGTTTTGGACTCCAACTCCCACAATGCCCCACGCCTGGTATAGATGCATCAGAGTTGGAGAAGGGAGTCTCGTTCTGCCTTTCCATAATAATCCATATCTAATTTAGGCCTGGTCAATAATGGTTCTAAAGTATTTACAAAACTAAAGTTCTGGTGGTGAACACTAGGTGGCGCTGGTGCTTTGTGTCTACAGCAGTCCTGGGCAAACTTCGGCCCTCCAAGTGTTTTGGGCTACAACTCCCACAATTTAGTTTTGGACTACAACTCCCACCGGCTGTTAGGAATTGTGGGAGTTGTAGTCCAAAACACATGGAGGGGCGAAGTTTGCCCAGGCATGGTCTACAGTGTTGCTAAAGTTCTTGTGGTGAACATTTTAGAACTCTAATAAAACTTTGAAAACTTCATTATTATTTCATTATTGGCAATTCTTAAGACAGAACCAATTACAAACTGCCATTTATGATGAAATTTTGAAAGTTTTGTTAGAGTTCTGAAATGTTCCGCACGAGAACTTTAGCAACACTGTAGAAGCAAAGCACCAGCGCCACCTAGTGTACACCACCAGAACTTTAGCAACACTGTAGAAGCAAAGCACCAGCGCCACCTAGTGTACACCACCAGAACTTTAGCAACACTGTAGAAGCAAAGCACCAGCGCCACCTAGTGTACACCACCAGAACTTTAGCAACACTGTAGAAGCAAAGCACCAGTGCCACCTAGTGTACACCACCAGAACTTTAGCAACACTGTAGAAACAAAGCACCAGCGCCACCTAGTGTTCTCCACCAGAACTTTAGCAACACTGTAGAAGCAAAGCACCAGCGCCACCTAGTGTACACCACCAGAACTTTAGCAACACTGTAGAAGCAAAGCACCAGCGCCACCTAGTGTACACCACCAGAACTTTAGCAACACTGTAGAAGCAAAGCACCAGCGCCACCTACTGTACACCACCAGAACTTTAGCAACACTGTAGAAGCAAAGCACCAGTGCCACCTAGTGTTCACCACCAGAACTTTAGTTTTGTATGTACTTGAGAACCATTTAGAACCTAATATCAATCTGTCTCTCTGTCCATTTTCTCCATCCTAGGTCTAGTCACTGGCTTTTGAGCGCTGTAGCATCTTCTGCAAACCTTTCGGCTATTAGGAATTGTGGCAGTTGGAGTCCAAAACACACGGAGAGCCAAAGTTTGCCCATGCCTGCTTTAGTGTTAACAAAGCAGCTGACCTTCGGTTCCCTCAAGAACAAGAAAACCTGAATAACTCATGATTGTTTACAGTTTGAGGGCCGAAGGGGAGAGAAAGGGGTTTAGTGTTCAGCACATTGCTTGCATGCAGAGGGCCCTTGAAGAACACAAAAGCAGGGATTGTATTGGTCTGGGGACCAAGACCTGGCTTAACTCCCTTTCTCCACTGCTTCTCCCCACATAAAGGAGGACAAATGCAGGCAGAATGGAAGGAAAGGTGTGAGAGACACAGCAACTGGTGTTGTGAGTTTTTCGGGCTATACGGCTATGTTCTCTCCTGATGTTTCGCCTGCATCTCTGGCAGGCCTCCTCAGAGGTTGGGAGGTATGTTGGAAACTAGGTTAGTGTGTGTTTGTGTGTGTGTGTGTGTGTGTGTGTATATATATATGGATGGAATCATGTCCAGGGTGGGAGAAAGAACTCTGGTCTGTTGGAAGTAGGTGTGAATGTTTAAATTAGCCACCTTGATTAGCATTTAATAGCCTAGCACTTTCAAGGTGTGGCTTATTACTGCCTGGGGGAATAATAATAATAATAATCTTTATTAGTACCCCACCACCATCTCCCCAACGGGGACTCGGGGCGGCTTACACGAGGCCAAGCCCGACAATACAACAACCAAGGTAAAATCAATCAAACGACAACATAATCAATTACGTAAGACATAAACTGTAAAATACAGCAATCAATATAAAATTACAAATGAAATAAAACCACAGGATGAGTGGGCCACATGTACAAATTAAAGTAGTGGGAATAGAGCTAAATCCTTTGAATCCTTTGTTGAGAGGTGATAAGCTGGCCCTGATTGTTTCCTGTTTGGAATTCCCTCGTTTTAAAGTGTTGTTCGGGCAGTAAGAAGCCACACCTTGAAACTGCAAGGCCATTCAATGCTTACCAAGGTGGCCAATTGAAACATTCACACCTACCTCCAACAGACAAGAGTTCCTTCTTCTACCCTGGACATTCCAGATATATTTTATATTTACTTTACCTTATCGTGCTGCTTCTTTGTGTTTTGCTTTGTATTATTTTATGGTAATGCACTGTTGGGCTTGGCCTCACGTAAGCCACCCCAAGTCCCTGTTGGGGAGATGGTGGCGGGTTTTAAATAAAGATTATTATTATTATTATCCCCATTTTCCTAGTTTCCAACAGCCCTCACAACCTCTGAGGAGGTCTGCCATAGATGTGGCAGGAGAGAATGCTTCTGGAACGTGGCCAGACAGCCCGAAAAACTCACAACAACCCTGTGTTTCCGGTCATGAAAGCCTTCGACAAAACACTGAACATCTTTTGGTGCACTCGGTGATCAAAAGAGCAAGAGAAGGAGCAGATTGATTGACTACTTTCTGGGTTGAGGAGGAGGAGGCCTTCCCTGGTAGACCCATCAAAGAAACCCACCAGAAGATCACAAATACTGCTTTCAAAAAAGGCCTTTAACACTGAATTGCTGTTTAGTCAACCAAGATGGGCACAAAGGAAGAGCTGCGTGACGTTCAGGGATATATTAAGGCAGGCACGGGCCAACTTGGGCCCTCCCTCCGGGTGTTTTGGACCCCCAACTCCCACCATTCCTAACAGCCTCAGCCCTTTCCTTTTCCCCCTCAGCCGCATAAGCTGAGCGCTGGGCCCATAACCAACGCTTAAGCAGCTGAGGGGGGGAAGGAAAGGGCCTGAGGCTGTTAGGAAGGGTGGGATCTATCTGCAGGGAGTGCCCAAGTTGGCCCGTGCCTGCCTTGAGGGAAATAGGGAAAAAGAAGCCTGACAGCTTCAGCTCATTGCTGCCGAAGAAAGGAAAACAAAAAATCCCAAACGTAAGTATGGCTGTTGTTTGGTTTCTCCGTGGGCGCCCTCCTTGTTCGATGGCATTTCGCGATCCCATTTTTTCAGCTCGAGGGGGAAAGGTTACACACAAACAAGGAAAAAGCTAGTGTTGTCCTAAGGCTAACCACGTTTCAGGGGAAGGAAAATGTCCGTTCGTTCGTCCTCCGTCACGACATACGCGGCACCAAAAAAAAAAAACCCGGTACAAAAATAAACAGAACTTGTTAAAGACATAAAAACAACATGCAAATCTATAAAACAAAAACAAAAATACACCCCCCAAAAGTGTGGCAAAACTGAAAAGTGGGTTTGTTATTTCTTTCTTTTCTCAAAACACTGTGCTCCCAAATAAATCCCTACGCAAAGACCGGAGGGATTTGTTATTGTTGTTGTTTCCTCTGCACAGTTGCCGGAAACTCTCGCCAAACTGTTTCTGTAGAAGTGAGAGGAGCTTCTCTGTGTATTACCTCCAGAAAACAGTAAAAAAATAATAATTACGTGGGATTTTCCCCTCTTTTTTTCCGTAAGAACAACAAAAAAGAGGGCTTTAGAATTCGTCGTGTCGTACTAGCGCTTCCCCAAAGTCCGTCGCCTGGCTGCCCACAAACAAATCGTACTTGTCCACAATCTCTTCTTTGGTGAGTTTGCCGTCCTGGAGGAAGAGAAGAGAAGAGGCCACAGGTGAGGACTGTCGGATCCCAGAGCAGGAACACCTCTGTCCTTAAACACACCACACCAGGAGAGTCAAATCAGCAAGCAGTTTATGGAAGGATATAGGTCTACCTACTCTTTTTCTTCTCAGATGTATCACCTGCAGCAATTTTAAAAATGTTTTCTACCTTTATTTGAAGCCTTGCCAGTGCACACTTGCATATTTTCTCTGTTTCCTTCCATAAGCTCACATAGAGAACTCTGGCTATGCTGCACTTCACTCTGCTTTGACCAATTCCCTGAAAAATGTCCTCAGAAGCACTTTAATTACCTGTTGGGTTGATCTCCCCACATTATCCTTAAAAACCCTCCTGCTAGATACATGCTACCTCTGTTCACGTCGTGTTAATTTATTTTTAAATTTTAATATATTACATATGGCCTGGCCATTATGGTTTTAAACTTTGTGTGTTATTGCTTATATGCGAGTTATATTTATTATTTATTTATTATTTCAAACTTATATACCAGGGCTGTCCAACTTCTACCGGACCTGTGGCCGGAATTCCGGTTACTGATGACCTGGGGGGGCCGAAGGGTCTGGCTCCGCCCCCTCCCCGGCTCAGGGCCCTTCACACAGCCATATAACGCAGAATATCCAGGCAGGAAACCCCACAAAACCTGCTTTGAACTGGATTATATTGCAGTGTGGACTCAGGGCCCTTCACACAGCCATATAACGCAGAATATCCAGGCAGGAAACCCCACAAAACCTGCTTTGAACTGGATTATATTGCAGTGTGGACTCAGGGCCCTTCACACTGCCATATAACGCAGAATATCCAGGCAGGAAACCCCACAAAACCTGCTTTGAACTGGATTATATTGCAGTGTGGACTCAGGGCCCTTCACACAGCCATATAACTCAGAATATCCAGGCAGGAAACCCCACAAAACCTGCTTTGAACTGGATTATATTGCAGTGTGGACTCAGGGCCCTTCACACAGCCATATAACGCAGAATATCCAGGCAGGAAACCCCACAAAACCTGCTTTTTTTAAAAATTATTTTTTATTGGTTTTTTTCCCCTCTCCCACCCTCCCCTCCTTGTACATACAGTTTATACATCCAACTACAGAGGTTACATTTGAAATATCAGTCTCAGTCTTAATTTTTCTACTCCACCTCTTAACACATTTGCTAAATAATTTCTAACTGGTTCCCACATCCTCTTTGTTATTATTATCTTTTTCAGTTTTATCTATATTATTCCATTTACAATTTGTTATTTCCACATTTAACATATTAATTATATAGTTATACCAGTTGGTCAATGTCCATTTTGTTTTATCCTTCCAACCCCTCACTAAAACTATCTGTGCACACGCTATTAATTTATCAATCAATTTTTCTTTTTGCATACTCTTCACTCCTATTATCCGTGCATGTAATACATTTCTATTAACTATTACAATATGTAAATCTAACATTCTATTGATTTCTCCTTCAATCATTTTCCAGTAACCTTGCACTCTATCACATTCCCATATCATATGATTGAACACCCCTCTTTGTTCACAGCCGTGCCAACACTTATCTTTCATCCCTGGTACAAAGCGTGAAAGTTGTGCAGGAGTTCTGTCCCATTTTTGTAACATTTTCCTTCTGGTTTCCCTTAATGCATTATACTTTTCTCTTGCTATATTACTTATTTCCCTCTGGATGTCTTCCCTCTCAATTTCCATGTCCAATCTCCATGTCTGGAAAATTTCCTCTATTATTTCTTCTTTTACTGTTACGATTTGTTCGTACAGATCTCCTGCCACTTTCTTCTCCCCTCTCAAACATTTCCTAATCACCTTCTCAAATGGACTATCCCGTTCTCTTATTTTTTCCCTTCGTCTGAAAATTTCCTGTCTTATGGCCCAGCTTTGGATCCAGTTCCTGACCCAATCCAGTTCTGAATTTCTTTTTGTTCTACAGGGTTTCCATCCTCTGTGTACAGATCCTCCACTAACCTTTTCCCTCTACTTTCGATTAATCTCAGTGTTCTACCTATGCTTACATCATTGTTATAATTCATTTGCCATATAGTTGCCACCTTGCTTTCGTTGCCTGGGTTTAACTTCTTCTTTCTTTTTTTCCACACTTTTACTGTTCCTTTAAAGGGTTCCTTAAATTCTGTTTCCTCTCTCCTCTTCCAATCCGTAAATATTATTTCTTTTCCTTTAATATTATTTATTATCTTTTCCATATTTACCCATTTTTTCCCCGTGTATTGTATTTCCAACAATCTTTGTATTTGAAATGCATCATGGTAAACTCCACAAAACCTGCTTTGAACTGGATTATATTGCAGTGTGGACTCAGGGCCCTTCACACAGCCATATAGCCCAGAATACCTGCTTTGAACTGGATTATCGGAGTCCACACTCATATAATCTGGT
>JARBWK010000009.1:136692195-136907195 GCA_030556195.1 Anolis apletophallus | reverse complement strand
AATCAAAGCATTCCTCACAGATGGCCATTCAGCCTCTAATGATGATGATAATAATACTAATATTAATTACAATGGGTTCCTAGAATAGGAGACCTCCAAGGGCCATCAGTCCTACCTCCTTCTGCTATAAGGGGAAAATACAGTCAAAGCATTCCTCAGCCATGTTGAATCAAACCTAAACTCTCATGAGAGCAACAGAAAGTACTGAACCTTGAGTTTGGGAGTTGTACTTCTCCTCTATCCAGAGAGCACTGTGGACTCAAATAATGATGGATCAGGACCAAACTTGGCAGGAATCCTCAGAAGAGGAGGAAGCCGGAACGGGAATGGAAGAGCACCCCCCCCGCGCGCTCCGAACTTGGCCCCGCCCCTTTTTCGCTCTGGCCACGCCCCTCTCGCTTGCTGCACTCTCTCCTTCCCTCTTTCTTTCAAGTGGTGGAAAAGGGAAGGAATGCAAGGGGGAAAGAGAGAGAGAGGAGGGGGGAGAGAGAGGAGGGAAGTAGGGAAGTAGGAGGAGGAGGAAGGGAGCCTGCTCCTCCTCCCACCCCGCCCCTCACCCCCGGCCAGGGAAAAATAAATGAAAAATATTTGAAAAAATATTTGAAAAAAATATTCAAAAAAAATTTTTTAAAAAAATCTTTAAAAGCAGATATCTGGCAGGAGGGTAGGGGGCCGTGGGGAAGGGCTTGGGGGGCGTATATGGCCCGCGGGCCGCCAGTTGGACAGCCCTGTTATATACCACCATTCTCAATGGCTCATGTTGGTTCACAAAACATATAGAAACATTCACAAACAACAGTTAAAATGCAATAAAACAATTTATAACTTAACAGATTATGGCTAAGCAGGCCCGATTTCAGGTTGAACGCCTGTCGGAAGAGGTTGGTCTTACATGCCCTCTGGAAGGAGGGCAAATATGTTATTGCTCAGACCTCCTCCGGTAAGGCATTCCATAGGGTAGGCGCCGCCACTGAGAAAGCACGCTCTCTCGTGGATGACAAGCGGTAGGTTTTTATGGATGGAACTTCGAGAAGATTCTGATCCTCGGACCACAGTTATCTCTGGGGAATATGTGGGGAGAGGCGGGCCTTCAGGTCCGCTGGCCCCAGACCATCCAAGGCCTTAAAGGTTAGTACCAACACTTTGAAGGCAACCCGGTACTCGATAGGAAGCCAGTGTAGGTGCTGTAGGACTGGAGTAATATGGCACTCCAGCCAGTAATCGAGCGGCAGCATTCTGCGCTAGCTTGAGTTTCCGGATCACCGACAAAGGAAGGCCGATGTAGAGGGCGTTACAGTAGTCTAGCCTCAAAATGACCGCGGCCTGGATCACCGTGGCCAGGTCGTTTCCGGAGAGGTAGGGCACCAGCCGCCTTGCCTGGCGCAGATGGAAAAATGCCACTCTGCTCACAGCGGACACCTGAGCCTCCATCGTCAGCAGTGGGTCCAGTTGGACCCCCAGGCTTTTAACCAGCGGCGACGGACTAACCACCTCACCGTCCATTATTGGCAGCCAGAGCTCCCCCCCCCCCCGGGATGACCCAGCCACAGGACCTCCGTCTTTGACGCGTTCACCTTCAACCTGCTGGCCCGTAGCCACCCAATCACGGCTTCCAGGCACTGATGGAAATAATCGGGTACGGAGTCTGGCCGGCCTTCCATCCTCAGCACCAGCTGGGTGTCATCAGCGTACTGATGACACTCCAGACCAAAACCCCGCACCAGTTGGGCCAGTGGGTGCATATAGATGTTATATATTGATTGTATTGCTGTGTTGTTTTACTGATGTGTCATTGCACTTGGTCTCATGTAAGCCGTCCCGAGTCCCTTCGGGGAGATGATGGCAGGGTATAAAGTATTATTATTATTATTATTGCTATATGTACCGAATATTCCTACAATGTCAGTCCACATATATGCAACAACAGTCAGGAGGGCTTCGTCTGATAACTCAGCTGCACCCCTAGATTTGGAGGACCCAAAGACAGTGGTCACCTCAAAGCTGGACTTCTGCAATGCACTTTACATTGGGCTCCCTCTGTACCAAGTTTGGAAACTCCCAATGAGTTCAAAACATGGCAGTCAGACTATTTACTACGAGAACATCTAGGAGTGAGCATGCTACACCCATCCTAAAGTTACTCCAGTGGCTGCCAATTAGTTTCTGAGCAAAGCACGAAGTGTTGGTTTTGACCTTTACAGCCCTACATCCTGGTTCCCTCCAGGATGACCTGTTCCCGCACAATCCATGGCCCGTTTAGACACTGAGGTTTGACACTGATTCCAACCAGACAGAACCCGAATGGCGAATGTCACCCAGAGGGCCTTTTGGTCAGCTGCTCCAAGAAGGAGGCTGTGGAATGACCTGTCAGAAGAAATCTCACACCTAAACATACCCACTGAGTTGATTTTGTTGGTACACTGACATCTTAACCCACCGTACCTTGTTCTGATCCGACTCGTACACCAGGTGCCGCGCTTCGGCCTCGGCGTGGTCATAATCCGAGGGCAGGATCCAGTCTTTGGTCTCCTCTTTGTCCATCTTCCCATCGCGGTTCTTGTCCCTGAACTCCACAAACTGCTCTCGCTCCGTCTTTACCCACTCGGGTTCTTCGGCATCACCATCGTGGCTGTACATGTCCCCTGCAGGACGAGGAGGAGGCGCATAGGTCGGGCTTTAAAAGGTCATACCACCCCCCACCCCACCCCCCAGTATTTGAGTCCTACTTCTAACCTAAAAATGGGCCAACTTCGGCCTTCCCTTCAGGTGTTTTGGACTTCAACTTCCACAATTCCTAACCGTCGGGAAGTCCAAAACACCTGGAGAGTGGGCCGAAGTTGGCCCATGCATTCCCTAGGTCAGTGCTTCCCAACCTTTTTTGAGCCGCAGCACATTTTTTACATTTACAAAATCCTGGGGTACACCACCAACAAAAATGACACAAAATGACACTGTAACACAGTAACACATATAGTTAATAAGTTTTTAAAGGAGGGGAAAGGGCGGGGACTGTTTTGAGCGCCGTCGGCCATGATGGTTTGGCCTACAACTCCCAGTGGGGAAGAGAGAGAGAGAGCGTGTGCAAGCAAGGGGAAGGTGCGGCTGCGCAGAGGAGCCGCCCCCTCGCCTCACACTTGAGCGAGCACGAGGGAAAGAGCGGGCCGGGGTGAGGAGGAAGCGGCCTCCGCCACCGCCGCTGCTTTTCCTTTGGAAGAAGGATGGCAGGGACGGCTTGGGCGAAGATGGGAGGAGGCACGGGAACAACAGCAGGGAGAGGGACAACAATAACAACAGCAGCCATAGCAGCAGCCTCCTTCTCACAAGTTACACCTGGTGATTGGCTGCGGCACACTAGCGTGCCGCGGCACAGCGGTTGGGAAACACTGCTGTAAGTAGTCAAGGATGATTACAGGCATTCCGACTTTGTGATTAAGGATTAACACAAAACCTAAAGGGACCAAATCCCATTCAATCTTGGAATCTAAGCAAGATCAGCTCTGGTTAGGAATTGTATGGGAGAACCATCAACATAAAGGAGGTACAAGTAAAGGAACGGTTACCCTGCTTACCTATGTATTCTTCCAAGTCAATAAGCCCATCCGCGTTCTTGTCAATGTCTTCCATAGTTTCCTGTTTAGAAATACCAGAATGAGCGCCACATTCAGTTTACTCTCAGGCAGGACCAACTATCTGGGGGTTTTTTTCTAAGTCACAGAATGTGGCTTTTAGTTGTAAATATGTTTTTATAGTTTTTTAACAGAATTGTTTTTAATACTATTTAATTCCGTTTAAATAATTGTATATTCGCATATTTCAAAAACTGTATTGAAATGCTTTTAATGTAAGCCACTTTGAGTTTATTTTGTGGAGAGAAAACGCAGGATATAAACAAACAAAATAACAACAACAACATGTCAGGAGCTTATTTCAAATAGGAACTACAAGATTTACCATATATTCTCATGTAAAAGTCAACCTCAGATATAATTTGAGGTCTGGTTTGGAGGCCAAAATTATGGATGATCAACATTAATCCCATAATCACCGAACCCCTTTCTTTTGGCCAGGACACATGTCAGAAGGAGCATTTACGTTGCACATGTGTTGCCTGAAGAATACACACATGGTACGTCCACCCTCTTTTAAATGGCTCACGGCTACTGGACAAGCCAATGGTCATGGGATGGGGCCTGACACACCTGCACCACAATATCCTTCATGTAGTCGTATTCCTCGGGATGCAGGAAGGCCGTGAACTCATCCTTGGTGGCAATCAGGTCGCCGTCCTTGTCAGCCATCTTGAACCTCCGCTCGTCTCTTGTCATCATCTGTTTGTAATTGAAGCCATCGTCTGGGTCGGGGTCATCTGGATTCAGAGAGAGAAAGACGGTGTCCATTCAAGGCCCAGACAATGCTTTGCGACTGACTTGAAGCAGACATAGCCAAACTTGGGCCCTCCAGGTGTTTTGGACTTCCACAGTTCCTGACAGGCAGTAGGATGTTAGGAATTGTGTGAGTTAAAATCCAAAACACCTGGAGAGCCAAAGTTTGCCCCTTCCTGCTATTTTGGTACATGCTTCTCTGACACTAAAAACTCTGACCAGGTACTTCTCTTTCCTCCACATGGAAGTGGCCAAAGAGGGAAGACTGACCCCAGGGGGACCCTATTACCAGTTCCATCTTGCCTCCTGCACTGTGCTTATAATATAATATTATTGTATATACATATAATATTTATAATATTATAATGTAATACAATATACTACTACTACTACTACTATGATATTACAATTTATATATTTTATGTAATATGTAATATTACTAATAATATTACAGTATAATGTTATAGTACAATGTAATATATAATATTAATATTGTGCTACGGCAATAATATAATATAGTGTATTTACATTCTACTTGTAAGCCGCTCTGAGTCCCCTTTGGGGTGAGAAGGGCGGCATATAAATGTTGTAAATAAATAAATAAACACAAAGCAGGAATGTGCCCGAGGATTTGATAGAGAATGAGGGGGATTTTTCAAAATGAGGAATCTGTGTGTGATCGGAGAGAATTGCAGGCACTTGAGGCTGAAGCAGAAGAGGCCAATGTTTTGGATTCCGATGCTGGTTCCCAGGCAACAGGGGAAAGTGAAAGTCCTTGGGCTGATGGGGAGTTTTCCCGGGAAACTAGATTAGACCTGAGAACGGAGGGAGTAAATACAGACAAACTAGATATTCTCACATAATCTGTGAGAAGACCATGAAGTCCATGTGTATCTGGCATGATGTCATGAGTGCCTGGACAAACTTAAATTAAGCAGTTTGGCTTCAAGCCTCTCAGAGGAGACGACGTTGCTCAAGGATACTGTCTCCGCTCTCAAGTTCATGATTCAAGGTTCCTGTTTTGGCTCATGTCTTTATTCTTATAAGGGATTGCCTTGGAAGGTTTATGATTTATGGATTTATGTTTGAATAACTGCTTGTGCGTTCTGGTTCTCTTGACTTTTGTATTTTTATTTATGTATTTATTTATTTATTTAAACTTGTATGCCACCACTCCCCGAGGGCTCGGAGTGGCTTGCAATCAGATAAAGCATAAAACAATCAAAGACCACATTTAAAATTTAAGCAAGTTATGATTATACAGCTTAGCAATCAAGAGCTAACCAGAAAAGATAAGTCTTACAGGCCCTGCGAAAGGATGGTAAGTCTTGCAAAGGCCGGACTTCACTTGGAAGAGTGTTCCAGATTGATGGCGCCACCACAGAAAAGGTTCTACGCCGGGTGGATGTTAGGAGGATAGATTTGACACTAGGTACCTCGAAGAGGTTCAGTTGTTCAGAGCGGAGTGACCTCTGGGGTCAATAGGGGATGAGACGGTCCCTCAGATACAACGGCCCCAGACCATGCAAGGCCTTGAAGGTTAACACCATCACCTTGAAGGTGATCCGGTGCTCGACCGGAAGCCAATGAAGCTGATAGAGAATGGGAGTTATGTGACCTCTCACTGGAGTTCCACTGAGGAGTCGCGCAGTGGCATTCTGGACGAGCTTAAGTTTCCGGATCAGAGACAAGGGCAGGTCAATGTAAAGGGCGTTACAGTAGTCCAGTCTCGAGATGATCGTGGCTCGGATCACCGTGGCCAGGTCGTCTCTGGATAAGTAGGGAGCCAGCCACCTAGCGTGCCGCAGATGGAAGGCGCTTTTGTTGACGTTGGAGATTTGGGCTTCCATCGTCAGCAAAGGGTCTTTCCTTAATAAACATTTTTAGACAGTATAACTGGACTCTGGTGTGATACTGGGTGAAAAGGTGTGTTTCAGCGTTAGAGTGCAAGATGGCAAACCAGTTTGGACAACAAGACAAACCAGGCGGCTCTGCCACAGTATCATTAAACTACGTGACAGGAAATGAAGCTATGAACCCCTCAGCATTTGTTTCCTCTCGCGTTGCCATGTTGTCCAAAGATTGGAAGGGCCAGAAGTTCCAATAAAGACTTCTTCAACATTTTATGATTATGTTGCACATGGTGCGCTGTTCACACCGCAGCCTTAGCCATCAAATGATATAGGGTTGGAACACTTCAGCACACGTCCCAGTATCCTTTATCCAGGAAATGGTTGAGGGATATTGAGAGATGGGGGGGGGGGGGCGATTATCAATACTTAGATGGAGGCAATTGTCTGGGCAACTACCACTTGCAGACCAAGATTTAAAACCAGGAGCGGTACCGCCCCGGCATTTTGGACTATAGCAACAAAAGCAAGCATAGTAGAACACATCTGGAGAGCACAGAATAGCAGAAAGCTATTCTAAAGGGAAGAGCCTAAAAGCAAGAGGAAATGTAAGGCTAGCATTAAATAGCATGAAAACAGTATTACTCTTTAAAGCAGCATTTCCCAACCTGGGGGCCGGGACCCCTGGGGGAGGGGGTCATGAGGAGGTGTATGTCTGATGATCTTAGGAACATCTTTGGCAGAGAAGGCTGAAGATCTCTCCACCTGTCCTTCTCTCTTTTTGGAAACAGATGGAGAATCCTCCCACCGAAAGCCCTCCTCCGCTGTGATTGACAGCCCTCTCAGCCAAGGGGAGGGGTGTTTCTGAGACTCCAAGTGGGGAGGGGAGAGCAGGCGTGCTTGGCGCATGGCAGTGTGGTGCACATGTGCAGGCCAGGGAGCGCGTGTGAAGCTGGAGGGACACTTGCACCAGCGAGTCCCTTCAAGGCATTGGGGTTCAGTGTGAGACGTTTATCCCAATTCTATCATTGATAGGGTTCAGAATGCTCTTTAATTGAAGATAAACTATAAATCCCAGCAACTACAACTCCCAAATGTCAAGGTCTATTTTCCCCAAACTCCACCAGTGTTCACATTTGGGCTTATTGAGTATCTGTGCCAAGTTTGGTCCAGATCCATAATTGTTTGAGCCCACAATGCTCTCTAGATGTAGGTGAACTACAACTCCCAAACTCACGGTTAATGCCCACCTGCCATGGTCACAAGAGTTCTGTGTGACAAGTTTGGTTCAATTCCATCGTTGGTGGAGTTCAGAATGCTCTTTGATTGTAGGTGAACTATACATCCCAGCAACTACAACTCCCAAATGACAAAATCAATCCCCCCTGAACCCCACCAGTACTCAAATTTGGGCATATGGGGTATTTGTGCCAAATTTGGTCCAGTGAATGAAAACACACCCTGCATATCAGATACTTACATTACGATTCATAACAGGAGCAAAATGACAGTTATGACGTAGCAATGTAAATAATTTTATGGTTGGGGGTCACCACAACATGAGGGGTCACGGCATTAGGAAGGTTGAGAAACACTGCTTTAAAGGACAGGTAGTTAAAACATCAATAAAGCAGAGGTACGGAGTCACGTCTCGTGAAGTTCCTTCAGTATAAATTTGTGAAACAGCCAATCAGATAAGGAAATAGCTGTATTCGCAGCAGAGGATTCTCTCAATGGGAGGGAAGGCGGCCCTCACCCCAAACGACGGTGCCCTTCTGCTTTATTGCGAAGACAGCAAGGTCTCTGTGGCTTCTTCTTCAAACACTTGACCCCTTACCCAGGTAAGTGCCATAGGTCACGTTTCTGTACTCCTCCCAGGAGATCAAGCCATCTTGGTTCATGTCATACTCCTGCCACTGGTGCTCGACATTGTCAAACACGTACTTCTTCTGAGCCTTCTGAATCCAGGCCTTCAGCTCCCCCTCGGTCACAAACCCATCCTTATCCGAGTCTATTTTATCTACCATCATTCTACAAGACAAAACAGCAGGTTTCAAGGCAAGGCTCTTACCCCCAGGCGCTCCGACCTACCTAAGATGTAGCCGTAGGTGGCATTTTTATACTCCTCCCAGGAAATGAGCCCGTCCTCATTGAGGTCGTGACCCTTCCACTGCCGCTCTACATCCTCGTAAATCCAGCGCTTTTGGGCAAACTTAATCCAGTCTTTCAGCTCTTCGGGAGTTACAAACCCGTCCTTGTCTTCATCTATTTTACTTACAATTTTTCTGTGGGAAACGCAGAAAAAAAGCCAGCAAGAGTTAAGAGAAACAAACCTGGGCCTACCAGGTGGGACCGACACACGGTGGGAGAGGGAGATGGGCGGAAGGCCTGAAACAGAGGGAGGGAGGGAGACAAAACAGCTCACTCAGAGCTCCCACTCAGTGGGAGAGGGGCAGCTTGCACCCCTGGTGAGGCCCCACTCAGCATTCGCCGTGTCTGCTTTGGCTCACAGACTCAGAGGCTGATGGGGTCGGGAACCTTTTTGACTCAGAGAGCCATGAAAGCAAAATATTTGGAAATTTATTTCAGTGAGAGCCATATAAGATATGTCAGGCCTGCCCAGGAAGTCTATCGCGATCGACCGGTCGATCCCGGGACCGAAAAAGGTCGATCCCAGGATGGGGCGCTTCTCAGAGGGGGCGGAGCCATGCCGCACCAAACCCTGTCCCCTCCCCCGGCTTCGGCACTCCCAGCAGCTTCTCCAGGTTTGAGGATGGCAATGCCAAGCCAGTGGTGGCATAGCTAGCACAAGGCTAGCTTGGCACTGCCATCCTCAAGCCTGGAGAAGCTGCTGGGAGCTCCAAAGCCAGAGGGGAGGGGGCGGGGCTTGGCACAGCCTGGCTCCACCCCCTCTGGCTTCCGCTCTACCAGCAGCTTCTCCAGGCTTGAGGATGGCAATGCCAAGCCAGTGGTGGCATAGCTAGCACAAGGCTGGCTTGGCACTGCCACCCTCAAGCCTGGAGAAGGTGATGGGAGCCCAAAGCCAGAGGGAGGGGGCGGGGCTTGGCACGGCCTGGCTCCGCCCCCACTGGCTTCCACTCTACCAGCAGCTTCTCCAGGCTTGAGGATGGCAGTGCCAAGCCAGTGGTGGCATAGCTAGCACAAGGCTAGCTTGGCACTGCCATCCTCAAGCCTGGAGAAGGTGATGGGAGCTCCAAAGCCAGAGGGGAGGGGGCGGGGCTTGGCACAGCCTGGCTCCACCCCCCTCTGGCTTCCGCTCTACCAGCAGCTTCTCCAGGCTTGTGGATGGCAATGCCAAGCCAGTGGTGGCATAGCTAGCACAAGGCTGGCTTGGCATTGCCATCCTCAAGCCTGGAGAAGGTGATGGGAGCTCCAAAGCCAGCGGGGAGGGGGCGTGGCTTGGCGCGGCCTGGCTCCACCCCCCTCTGGCTTCCGCTCTACCAGCAGCTTCTCCAGGCTTGAAGATGGCAATGCCAAGCCAGTGGTGACATAGCTAGCACAAGGCTGCTTTGGCATTGCCATCCTCAAGCCTGGAAAAGGTGATGGGAGCTCCAAAGCCAGAGGGAGGGGCGGGGCTTGGCACAGCCTGGCTCCGCCCCCCCTCTGGCTTCCACTCTACCAGCAGCTTCTCCAGGCTTGAGGATGGCAATGCCAAGCCAGTGGTGACATAGTTAGCACAAGGCTGGCTTGGCACTGCCATCCTCAAGCCTGGAGAAGCTGCTGGGAGCTCCAAAGCCAGAGGGGAGGGGAGGGGCGGGGCTTGGCACAGCCTGGCTCCACCCCCTCTGGCTTCCGCTCTACCAGCAGCTTCTCCAGGCTTGAGGATGGCAGTGCCAAGCCAGTGATGGCATAGCTAGCACAAGGCTGGCTTGGCATTGCCATCCTCAAGCCTGGATAAATATATATATAATATATTTTAAGACTAAATTCAATTAAATGTGAGTATATACGTATACTATGAGAAAAGGATTCCCCCGGCAGAATGACGGTGCGTCCCCTTGGCAGGCCTTCGCTTCCTTCGAAGTAAGAAAGGAAGCCTGAGAGAGCAGCAGAGGCATAGCCATTACAAAAGGGCCCCAAAGCCCGGAGCCCTGAGCCAGAACGCTGAGGGAAAAGCAGGGCCCGATGCCCGCATTCCTTACCTCCCCCTCCTTCCCCCATGCGAGAGGCCTCCTCTTTCCCGCCTCCTCCTCCGGAAGTGAGCTCACAGGGAAAGGCATCGCCCGGCCCCTCCCCTCCTGAGCCTCCCTGCTTCTCTAGGAAACAAAGGCCTCAACAAAGATGGCAGCCATGAGCAGAAGACCCATAGAGAGGCGGGGCTTCGCTTTAGTTGACCAGCAATGGGAAGGGCTGCCGCTGCCGCCATCCCATCACGGGCTGTGGGGCCTGCGTCAGCAGACAGTGCGCCGCTCCGGAGAATGACCGGAGGAGCGGTGGCGTTGGAGTGCCTGCTATCCCAGAAGGCGATCCGGGCCTGACGATCAGCCGCCATAGGTTGCCGACTGCTCCCACTGCAGGCCCGGATCGCCTCCCAGGATGGCAGGCACTCCAAAGCCGGGATGGCAGGCACTCAGCCAATCGGGAACGCCTCTGACGGAACAGCTGGGGGCGAGAGCGGGCGGAGGCCTGCAGCCTCCAATCGTTTACTGCTCTGCTCTGCTGCGGCGGCGGCTGGGTCCGCTTTGTCATCCTCTGGGCTGGGTCCATTGGGCCATTCCATCTTGGGATCTTTCCTCTCTTGAGGATGTCAGCCTCCATCTTGGTTCGCACCTTGTCTTCTTGAATTTAATTTAATTTTAGTGGCTTTTATTATTATTTTATAATAATTTTATAATAATAATATAATAAATAATATAATATAATGTTATATTATATTATAATGTCAATATATTATAATGTCAATATATATATACTATAATATAATAATTATGATATTAATACTAATAATATATGAATATTTCTTGATATATTAATATGTTAATATTAATGATGTGTAATATATAGTAAATAAATAAATAATGTAGATTAGAATGTAGTTCAGCCTTTAGGTGCAGCCCTCCATAATATTTTTTGGCTCTCGCATGGCCCCTTGGAAAAAATAATTGCCCACCCCTGGCCTAGAGCATTTCTCCAACCCCCATTTGGCGATAGATTGCTTTGGTCCTCCGCAGCAGTCTCATGTGAACTCAGTTCCTCTCTGCCTTCCCTCGGAGCCTGGGAGCGTTGTAGGGCTTTATTTACACACCGCTTCCTTGCCCGTATTGTTTGAGGATTGCTCCAGCATTGGTTTTATCTGAAAAGCCGAAATCTGCGACCCAGATGCAATCATCAAAAGAGCCATACCTGGGTCGCAAAACCATAGGTTCCCGACCCCTGGTTTAACTGATGATTTAGAGAGGATTGTGAGCTTTCCTGTGGCACAAAGCGATGTGCTCTCAAGCCTGGGAAATTCAAGTCTAGGAAATGATGGTTCTCTCTGTGAGAAAACTGGCTCGGAAAGTGCAGGGCCTCAAGGGCATGCAGGGGAGTCAGAAGCAGCAACAGCAGATAAGGAATCGAGTGAAGAGCTGAGTGATAAGGAGGGTCCCATGAAAACCCACCTGTAGCTAAGCAGATCAACAAAAGTCTTTATTTACAAATCAGAACCAAAATAGATTGTGTCATCTACAGAGATTACGCGTGAAAGTTGTGAAGAAAATTCACAGGAAACTAAATGATTTCATCATTGCCTATTAAGACACGTTGTTTACCTTGAGGTCAGTTCAGGCAATGCTGCGTTACAGTGAGAAGCTACGCCCGAGTTCTCTTGTTCCTGCTTCAAGTCAAGCTTTGATTCTGGATTTACTATATCCTGGAAGTTTTCTATGTTTCTGTTCATGTACTCCTGTTCAAGTTTTACTAGTTATACCTTCTGGATTGTGGACTTATGCTGTACCTGGCTGTGTCACTTTATTGCTTTCCAGTTTAGCTGCTCTTCCCGAGCTAGCAGCTGGACACTTTCTGGGAATGAGAGTTTGTGCTGCGCTAGCACTCTTCCTCTGACATGTGAGATGCTCTTCCTTGCCAAGAGAGCCACAAAGACACCCTTCACTGCCCTCACTCTCTGCTTTCAGTGACACATATTGGAGAGGCCTGAACTGAAATCTAACCTATACGAAAAGGTCAAACAAGGTCCAGAAAGTGCCCTACGACCCGTTGACCTACTTGAACACCATTCCTTCAGAGGACAGCCCACAATCTACCTGCCCAAAATCAACACAGCACAATATGAATTCCCCGATTCAAAGGATCAGCGCTCAGAAAGGAAGTCATTCAGACAGATGGTACTGTTGGGACAAAGCAGCAAAGAGAACTATTTCTGCTTAACCTTCCGTGGACGTAATTTGGATCCCAGCCATTTTGTCTCACCAATACCAAAGGTCACTGAGAGACATTCAGAAAAGATGGGTGCTACGCGCAGGAAAAAAAATGTGCATGATTTTGTCTCCTGAGTAAAGCTTCTATATGCAGGCCAGCAAAAATGTAAGAATGCACAGCCAAATATAACTACAGCTGTCACCTCTGTTACTTGACACTTGGGCACAGAGCGAGAGAGGCTGTGAATGTGTGTGTGTGCATTAGGGGAGAGACAGCATTTCCCATTGCAGAGGGAGAGCCCCTGGTCACAGTCAAGGTCACGGTCTTGTTGCTGAGCTAATCTGCACAAAACAGGTTAATTTATTAGCACCATTATTTTTTTTCTCAGAGTGAACACTAGGGCTTTGTTAAGGTACTGGTGGAGAGCAGCAAGTGGCTGAAATCTCCAGGGTTTCTTTGGAGCAGGGCTGCCCAGGAAGTCGATTGCGATCGACGAGTAGCTCGCGAGCCCATCTGAGGTAGCTCGCAGCAGGATGGGGCACGCACTCGCGCGTGCTCTCCCGCCACCACCTTCCGTCCGCGCGGGGCTTCTTCGGCCAATGAAGCTTTAGTGTACGGGCCCTGGCGCTCATCTCTTGACACATTGGTTGCTCCTGGGGGAGCAAGGCAAGGCGCACGCAGGGATAGGATGTGAGGCTGCGGGAGGGAGTGTGTGTGTGAGAGAGAGAAGTCCTCGCCGGAGGAGGATGGTCCCCGCGGTGGGGCTGCAGCTGATGAGTGCGCCCTCAACGCCGGTGAGTGAAGCCTGGACGGGGCCCCGCCTTGCGCTCCGACCTGTCTTTCTCTCACCTCAGCCCTCGGCGGCACTGGGGCCCCGTCCAGGCTTCACTCACCGACGTTGAGGGTGCACTCGTCAGCTGCAGCCCCACCGCGGGGACCATCCTCCTCCGGTGAGGTCTTCTCTCTCACACACACACACACACACTCCCTCCCTCCCACAGCCTCGCATCCTATCCCTGCGCGCGCCTTCGCCTTGCTCTCCCCCCCCCCAGCAACCAATATGTCAAGAGATGAGCGCCAGGGCCCATGCAATAAGGCCTCATTGGCCGAAGAAGCCCCACGCAGATGGAAGGTGGCGGTGGGAGAGTGCGTGGCGGCGGGAGCGCACCAGGTAGATCTTTGCAATTTGGTTGTTATAAAGGTAGCTGGCATGCTGAAAAAGTGTGGGCACCCCTGCTTTGGAGGCTTCGCCTTCTCTTCAAAGCCCCACATAGAAATTATCATTCTCATTGCTGATGCAGAAGACTCCCCAAAGCATCTGAAAGTATTCCAGTGTGCCTGAGCTCTTGGAAAAGTATATGGAAGGCTGAAGAGGCTTCAAGCCTACCAGAGGCCTTCTGAAAAAACAGAAGCCTCAAGCCCCGCAAGTACCTAAGCAACACCGAAACTGTGGGCGTATCCCAAAACCTGTCCTTCCTGCCTAGGTGCTCTTACCCCAGTCTCTCCTTGCTCTCCTCTGGCGTCAACTGGTCAAACGTTTTGGCCTCCTCGGCCCCTAGGAAGGCATCGTGGTCATAGTCAAAGTTCTGCCCGTCGTCATGGACTTTGTCGCTGAGCTGTGGCTCGTGGTGGACGCGGTCCTTCTTCTCGGTGGGTTTGCTCAGGACGCAGAGAGTCCACAGGAAGAGGTACGCAACGATTTGCCGAACAGCCACAACCATGGTGAAGCCCTTGGAAGAGGGAAGGAGGGCAACAGTTAGTCTGCTTCGGTCCCAGCTGCAAGCGGCAGCGCTCTGTGGCTTCCTTCCCACGGGAACCCCGTTAATCACATCTCTTCGCCTCCCCTTCCCCAAGAGGCCTCTAAGTGGAAAGAAGTGTCATTAGAGCTGTAATTGCTGCATTTAATGTGACCCTGCAGGAAGCCAGTAATCTTAATTAACAAGTGGTGGAGCCTGAAAACAGCCAGTTAAATGTTCCCAGACAATCCCTGGGGCTATTGTTTTCTGGTGCCCCAGAAACTATTACAAGAGCCATTCAAAACTAGGTGAGCATGCATCTGCTCAACAGTAATATGCACAGTTAAGCTCTGGACAATCCATCAGGCCACCTTCTACAGATGAGGTCTTCTCTAGGCTTAAAGATAGGCACACACAGAAATTCCCTGGAAATTAATTGATATTTAAAGGCAGCCAGAGACTAGTTGGCTCCCTCCAGTCAGAGTGAAACACTCCCCCCAGGCATCCGGCTCCCTCCCGGTCAAAGTTCCAGCCTCTCCAAAAAGGCCTTTGATCATTCACCTCCTTCCTGCCAACTTCATTTGTCCCAAGATCCCAGATGGAATTCCTTCAGGAAATGGGAAGAAGAAGCAAAGGTGCCAGTTAGCAAGAAAGGAAAGGAAGTGGAACAGACCGCTGGCTGCAAAGACCGAAGTGGTGGAAATGAGAAGCGAAGGTGGACAAAACCCAGCAAGACAAAGAGGCAGGCAGCTGACCAAAGGCCAATGAAAGGCAAGGTCTTCCAGCACAACTCTATGGTCAATTTTTAATGGAAGCTATCATAATCCTTATAATAATATTATATTATTTTCTGAGCACAACAAGATCTTTTCTCCTAGGGACATTGTCTCAGAAAATAAAAGAGTAAGCAAGTTATATAAATATATCTTAGCGGAGAGATACGATAAAGCCCCGATGAGGGAATATATGGAAAAATGGCATAAAAATATAGGACACAACATCCCCAGGGAAAACTGGGAAAAGATGTGGAAAATAACACCAAAATATATGTATGCCTATACATTAAGGGAAAATCAAGTAAAACTCATGTTCAGATGGTACCTGACCCCAGCACAATTATCAAAAATTTATAGTAACACCAGCGATAGATGCTGGAAGTGCCAAAAGAACAGGGGTACCTTCTACCATCAATGGTGGTCGTGTGAAGTTACAAAACAGTACTGGTGCAAAATACATAAGTTAGTGCAAGAAATATTGAGAGAGAAAATTGTAAAAACACCTGAGTTATTTCTTTTGAATATTATAGAACAACAAACAATGGGCAGACACATGGAAAAACTACTATGCTACATCCTCACGGCGGCCAGAATCGTGCTAGCACGGTATTGGAAGAACACCGAAATGCCAGAAGAAAAAGAACTATTAATTAAAATCATGCAACTAGCAGAACTAGACAAATTAACGAACCTTGTGAGAGGTAACTCAAGCATAGATTTTGAGGAAACGTGGAAACCTTTTTTATGTTATATAAAGAATAAGGAGAAATTAGAGTTGCAAGGCTTCTGGATATAAGTTTTAAGTTAATCCTGATTGTTTTGACCAATAATAATGTAACCCCCTCCAAATCCAGGTGAAGTCAACCTGTTTTTAGATGTTATATGTTCAGGGTCCAACCCAATGTATCCTTTCCCCAATCCCCCCTCCCATACCCACCCTTTACGTGGTATGTGTAAGTCTGGGTAGCTGTACCACAGACTATTATGTGTTGTGATTCCCATGTAAATGTCTATTTTTAACCAATAAAATTTGTTTATAAAAAAAATAAAAAATAATATTATATTATTATAATATTACACCTATCGCCAACACCTACGACTCCTCGAACGCTTTCATCAGCGCTGTCTTTGCACAATCCTAAATATACACTGGACCGACTATGTGACGAATATTACTGTCCTTGAGCAAGCAGGGATCACCAGCATTGAGGCCATGCTATTGAGAACAGAGCTGCGCTGGGCAGGGCATGTCTCTAGGTTGGAGGACCACCGCCTCCCAAAGATACTACTCTATGGTGAGCTCGCCACTGGTCAGCGCAAGAGAGGTGCCCCCAAAAAGAGAGATAAGGATCCCCTGAAACAACATCTCAGGCTCGGCCAGATTGATCACCAACAGTGGTCCACTCTGGCCTCACATCAGGAGGCATGGAGACGCACTATCCACAATGCTGCGGCCTCTTTCAAGAAGACACGCCGAATGGGTCTCAAAGAGAAACGACAACGCAGAAAGAACCACAACTTGGAAACAACATCACCCAAGGAGACTTTCTGCTGTGCTTTCTGCAACCAGACTTGCCTATCTCAGATTGGCCTTTTTAGTCATCAACGCGCTTGTAAAAAGTGTAGAGTCCTCCCTAAGAATCTCTGTTCATGAAGTAATGCCGAGAGATATAATCTATATATATAAAAAGAGAGTGGTCGTGCAAAGGACTTTATGCACGGCCAAACTACGCCCCCCAGAAACACCAATCCAATGAGACACATTCCCACAGACCACGAGGTATTACCATCACACAAAAAACCCACCTTCCTACCTTCCAACCCCCCCAAACTCAGCCCCCAAAAACCGCCCATTGGCTCCCGTTCTGTGCTGGCCACGGCGCAGAACAGAGGAGAGCCATCGGCGCAGGCGCACTCAACCCCCCACCACAACGCAGGACAGAGGAGAGCAAACACACTGCGCACTCTGACTCCCCCACCCCACCCCCAACCCATCCCGTCCCCCTCTCCCCACACACACCGGCGGCGCCAACCCGCCTCCTCCGCCACCTCACAGAGGGAGACCCGCAGCCGCTCTCCGCCCCGCATCGGTCGCTTCTGGGGCTCTCGGGAAGCAACACTGAAAATACCCCAAAAAACTACAAAAAACATGGCGGCTGAACCGCTTCCAGTCCGGCGAAAAGGCTCCGACGGAAGTCAATCCGTCAGGAAAAGGGTCCGGCCGGAAACTGACGCCCAAACAATGCAGACCGGAGGTCCCGCCCCCTCCTGGCCCGAAGTGCCGCCAGGAAAGATGGCAGCCGCCACGGAGCAGCGGCTACCACACGGATAGCGCCTGGGTTCTCCGAGAAGCTTCCACGCCCTTGAGCCTGCCCTCTGGAGGACGGAGGGTGAAGAAGGACGAGGCGTGGGGACGCTGCCCTCGGCGCTACTGCCCTCCGGATGGCAGAGGGTGAAGAGGAGAGGACCGGCGTCGCTGCTGCCGCCTTCTTTTCCCTCCTCAGCCCCCTTCTTTTCCTCCATCAGCCTCAGGACCTTTCCTTCTCCCCCTCAGCCTATGGGCCCCCATGTCAGCCCCAGGCTCCTTCTCTTCTCCCCCTCACCCCCTTCTTTTCCTCTCTCAGCCTCAGACCCCTTCTTCCCCCTTTGCCCCCTCATGTGTATGTACACATGCACACACATATACAGTACCATACACACGTATACATATCTACACATACATACACATATATACATATACACACACATATATACACTACATACACACATACACACATGCACACACCCACCCAGACCATAAGTACCATCATTTCAAACCCTTACATACTCAGACTTTCCCGCATCTCCTAAATAGGGCACAGCAACGCGTGCCAGGTACAGCTAGTATTATATAATATAATAATAGTATATTATATTATTCTATCCTAAAAATAATAATGAGCCTCCAGTTTTGCAGTGGGTTAAACCGCTGAGCTTGCGGATCAAAAGGTCGCAGGTTCGAATCACCGTTAGCTCCAGCTTTTGCCAATCTAGCAGTTCGAAAACATGCAAATGTGCGTAGATCAACAGGTACCACTCCGGTGGGAATGTAACAGCACCCCATGCCGGCCACATGACCTTAGAGGTGTCTACGGACAACGCCAGCTCTTCGGCTTAGAAACTGAAATGAGCTCCAACTCCCAGGGGAAAACCTTTACCTTACCATAATAATCAGAAAAAAATAAGATCTACAGACAGGTTTGAAACCAAATATACACAGGCCACAAATGATGAGAGCATCTAGTCCAAGGAGTTATGAGTCCAGCAAGAAGGGCTCTTATATCTATTCCCATGGCAACAAGAAGCAAGTAAAATACAAGCAAATGCATGTTATTCTCACAGGCTACAGAACTTCCCTTTCCCTAACACCAAATTTGGGGCTATATCTTCTAAAAAGCTCAGCATACTTTCCGGATGTCCTTGATTTCAACAGGATGGAAGATGTCCAACTGAAGTCAATTGATTTGTATAACTTGCAATTTCATGGCCAACTCACACCAGAAGGGAGGGCCAAGTGGAAATATTCCAAATACTTTGGAATATAATCACCGACCGTTCAAATAAAGCCAGACTGTGACGAGAGCAAAGTTATGAGGTATTTATTTATTTATTTATTGGATTTCTATGTACGGTATCTGCTCTTTATACAACTGAAGAGCATTCCGGCTTCCCCAAAGGCTGTGGAAAATCTAATAGAAAGCCACCACCGACCTTGACAATCAAGCAAACGTTGAACCTTAGATTCATAAACATGTTCTAAAAGACTAAACAAAGAAAAGGCACTCATCTTTACTTACAACAGTTTTGAAAGTACAGGGGGAGAAACCAGTCTGAGCTCCCTTACACATGGCCCTATATCCCAGAATATCAAGGCAGAAAATCCCACATTATCTGGGTGTGGACTCAGATAATGAATAACAATAATAATAACTTTAATAATAATAACTGCACCAGGAATGTGGCGCAGCTGGCTAAGTGTCAGCTGCATAAGATCTCTCTGACCAGTAGGTCATGAGTTCGAGGCCTGCCCGGGTCAAGGTGAGTGCTCGACCTTAAGTGTAGCCTGCTGTCAACCTTTGCAGCCCGAAAGACAGTTGCATTTGTCAAGTAGGAGATAAAGGTGCCACATTAAAGTGGGGAGGCAAATTTTGACTGATTTATGAGGCCATTAAAGAACTCCAGGAATCGCTGAGGAATGCGGAAGGAACAACAAAGGGACGTTGGAAAACGCCGAGAGATGAGGAGTGCGTCAGCTCCCCCTGGTGGCCAGAAGTTTGCCTCTGTTCGTCTATATGTCGTATGTTCGTCTATATGTCACATGTTGAACTGCAGGGATTGTCTGCAAGTATGTGTACTGTAATCTGCTCTGAGTCCCCTTTGGGGTGAGAAGAGCGGAATATAAATATAAATAAAGTAAATAAATTTATTTATACCCCGCCACCATCTCCCCAAGGCAGGGGCGGTCCTACAAGGTAGGCCAAGTAGGCGGCCGCCTAGGGCGCCATCTGGGAAGGGGGCGCCATCCTGGCTGCATGGGGCGCCATCCTGGCCCTGCTGATGTTCTTCAGACAGCGCCGCAGCTGCCTGCTTTTGGGCCCCAGCCTAGTGTGCTCCGACGCCGCTCCTAGGCATGCGCAGAGGTTTTCGCGCAGGCGCAGTTGCTCCAGAGCTATGAATTATGAGACGGGTGGTAGGTAATAGATTCTGATTTTGATGCATTTACATTGCATTTCTTGTTGATTATTATACAGTTCTGCTTAATATTGTCATACAATATAATAAAAATACAATAGAATGATATATTTTATATTACATGTAATATTACAAACAATATTGCAGTATAGTGGTATTGTACAAAATAGTAATATATAATATTTTATTTTACTTTATTTTGGGTTATTTGAGTTTTATAGGAGTCATGAAAATATTTAGTAGATGATAATTTTATTGAAATAAATAATTTTATTTATTATTTTATAATAATATAATAGAATGTTATATTGTATTATAATGTCAATATATTATAATATAATTATATTGTAATGTAATATAATATAATTATGATATAATATAGTATGAGTATGGTATAATATATTGTATATACATTGATACAATATAATACTACTAATGGTATTGTGATATTATAATTGTATATTTGTTTTACATGGGGGGCACAATAATGTTTTGGGGGGCAGCAAAATAATGTTAGCCCCATTTCAACCGCCCCTGGGGACTCGGGGCGGCTTACATGAGGCCAAGCCCAACAACACATCAATAAAACAACAAAGCAACACAGTTAACATAAATTACATATAAGTTTAAAACTTTATGGCCGGGCCAGATGTAATGTTAGAATTTTAAAAATACAACACTGGATGCGAACAGAGGTAGGAAGTATCTAAGCAAGAGGGGTTTAACGGATAACGTAGGGATTTCAACCCAACGATAGTTAAAATGCTTCCGAGGACATTTTGCAAAAAATTGGACAGAGCAGGGCATTGTTTACTTTATTCAGGGAAGGCACACTGGAACAGCCATGTTTTCAGGCTCCTCCTAAAACAGGGGTGGGCAATTATTTTTTCCAAGGGGCCACGCGAGAGACAAAAAATATTATGGACGGCCGCACCTAAAGGCTGAACTACATTCTAATCTACATTATTTATTTATTTACTATATTTACTGTATATTACACATCATTAATATTAACATATTAATATATCAAGAAATATTCATATATTATTAGTATTAATATCATACTTATTATATTATGGTATATATATAGACATTATAATATATTGAAATTATAATATAACATAATATTATTTATTATATTATTATAAAATTATTATAAAATAATAATAAGAACCACTAAAATTAAATTAAATTAAAGACAAGGTGCGAACCAAGATGGAGGCTGACATCCTCAAGAGAGGAAAGATCCCAAGATGGAATGGCCCAATGGACCCAGCCCAGAGGATGACAAAGCGGACCCAGCCGCCGCCGCAGCAGAGCAGAGCAGCAGACGATCGGAGGCTGCAGGCCTCCGCCCGCTCTCACCCTCAGCCGTTCCGTCAGAGGCGTTCCCGATCGGCTGATCGCCCTGCCATGGAGTGCCTGCCATCCCGGCAGGCGATCCAGGCCTGCACTAGGAGCAGTCGCCGACCTGCGGCGGCCGATCGTCCTGGTGACCCAGAAGACGATCAAGTTGAGTCAGACTCAACAGCTGCAGAAACAACAGAACTCTATTGCACCTTGGAGACCAACACAAAGTTGAGTCAGACTTTGTGTTGATGGCAGGCACTCCAAAGCCGCTGCTCCTCCGATCGTTCTCCGGAGTGGTGGGCTGTCTGCCGACGCAGGCCCCACAGCTCGCGATGGGATGGCGGCAGCCCTTCCTCTTGCAGAAATGGCCCCGCCCCCGACGCCCTTCTCCCCGGGCCGGTCAGAATCGGCCGATGGGCCACATCCGGCCCGTGGGTCGTAAGATGCCCAGGTCTGTCCTAAAGACTGCCAAAGTGGGGGCTTGTCTGATATCCTTGGGGAGTGAGTTGGGGGGCCACCATAGAGAAGGCCCTCTCCCTCGTCCCCACCGATCGCACCTGCGAAAGGAGCGTGAGTGAGAGCAGGGCCTCTCCGGATGATTGAAGAGATTGCGTGGGATCGTAGACAGAAATGCGGTCACCCAAACCGTTCAGGGCTTTGTAGGTAAGAACCTGCACCTTGAATTGGCACCGGAAAATGAATAGCAGCCATTGAAGCTCCTTAAACAGCAGGGTTGACCCTGTTCAAAACAGATAATCCAGTTCAAAACAGATATTGTGGGATTTTCTGCCTTGATATTCTGGGATATAGGGCTGTGTGGAAAGGCCCTAAAGCAGGGGTGCTCACACTTTTTCAGCATGGGAGCTACTGATTAAAAAACCAAGTCCCAAAGATCACCTGCCCAGAAATGTAAAACGTATAACTATTTTCTTATTTATTTATTTATGTTTATTATTCATTCTTATGTTCCGCTCCTTCCAGCAGGCTCGGGGCAGTTTACATAAAATGAAGTTATAAAACATCAACATTTCAATTTAATAACAACAATATAAAACAGAGCATAAAAATACATCCAACCACCCCATTTCTCCCACACTGCCATATTACCACACATAATATCAGCCAGAAAGTAAGAAGAGAGGCTTTTGAACTGCAAGGCCATTTGATACTCAGCAAGGTAAACAAAGGGGCATGCATAAATACATCCAACCACCCCATTTCTCCCACACTGCCATATTACCACACATATTATCAGCCAGAAAGTAAGAAAAAGAGGCTTTTGAACTGCACGGCCATTTAATACTCAGCAAGGTAAACAATGGGGCATGCAAAAATACATCCAACCACCCAATTTCTCCCACATTTCCATATTCCCCAACATATATTTCTCAAGGAACAAAGCAAGCAGAGAGGCTTTGGAGCTAAAAGGCTATTTTTAAACATTAAAAATAAACAAAGAGACATGCCACAGAACAATCAAGCACCCACCCCAAAGTAAAAAGACCGACCTTTGAGATGCGGTAAGGAAATGACCCCAAAGCGTTCTTCTTCTCCTCCGTCGTTGCTCCTATTTCCACGCCGCCAGCATGCGTGCCGCCACCAACAGCTCACGAGAAGGCAGAGAGGCAGAATGGGTGCTTTCTGCGCATGCACGCGGGCCAGCCATGCATCGCGTCATCCCGGCCCACCCCCTTTGGTCTCCTATGACTCTGAGTGGCTGGAGAAGGAGGGGGAGGAGGAATCCAAAAGAGGGGGCCCATTCTGCCTCTTGGGCTCTGGAGCTTTTGGAGGCGTCGCGCGAGCAGGGAGCAGGGAGGAGCAACGACGGAGGACTTCTTTGCAGCGTGCAGGGGCGCGTGAAGAGGACCAACAGCAAAAAACCTGGTCAGGGGCCTGAAGATCACCAGGATGAGGCCCGAAGATCACCCTGGTGATCCCGATCACCATTCTGAGCACCCCTGCCCTAAAGCATGTTGGATAATCAAATAAAAAAGAACACGAGAGAATAGAACAATAAAGAATACTACAACAGCAAGAATCCTATATGCGCAACAATGGAAAGCAACACAAACACCAGCTATAGAAGACCGGACAGGAAAGATAGAAACGGTTTAAAAGTGTTGTTGACGGATAAATTACTGGACACATTCTTAGAAGTAGGGAAACTTTTCTAGCATTATATACCTGAGGGAAAGGAAAAGACTTTATCTACAGCTTTGGAGATAGAAACTGTTCAAACAGTCATTAATGTAAAAATATGCAGAAGTAAATAACTCGCTGAATATACTAGAACCCTCTTCTGAAACAAATTTGTGCTTATATGTTTGTATTTTGGAGGGGCTGCTCTGGCGCAGCGGGTTAAACCGCTGAGTGGCAGAATTTGCTGACCAGGAGTTTGGTGGTTCGAATCCACAGGATAGGATGAGCTTCCATGGTTAGCCCCAGCTTCTGCCAACCTAGCTGTTCGAAAACATGCAAATCAATAGGAAGGGAACAGCACTCCATGCAACCATGCTGGCCACATGACCTTGGGGAAGTCTACGGATAACACCGGCTCTTTGGCTTAGAAATGGAGATGAGCACCACCCCCCAGAGTCGGACACGACTAGACTGAATGTCAAGGGGAAACCTTTACCTTTACTATTATGGAGTTACATGCAATTAAAGTAGAGGTGTGTGTCGGTGAGAGAAATTGTGTTTGTTGATCAAGTGTGTTTATACCTATGTATGTTCAGGTTTCTTTGCTTTCTTTATTTGTAGTTGTTTTTCCTGTGGAAAGAAAATGGATTTAGAAATGGGAAAGGAAAGACCAGGCCCAAGTAATTTGTTTAAAAGTTTTCTAAATGGCAACTTTTGCTAGTTCTGAATCATTTCGGGATTTAAAGTTTACTGCCTACAACCCAACTAGACTGCACAGATGTCAATAATTCAAGTAACGCTTTATGCATTGAATAAGCAAGCTATAAACCAAAGAAACTCACAGGATAAGAATTGTGTTGCTCTCCAAGGTGCAATAGAGTTCTGTTCTTTCCGCAGCTGTTGAGTCTGACTCAACTTTGCTATTTGTAAAGTACACACCCAGGCACATTTCTCGGCTGCCCACTTTCACCCCTTTCTCTACAGCTCTCTCTTATTTATTAGGCCAAAGAGGCATCTCACAGCATTGAGGGCGTTTTCCAAAATCCTGAACCCTTTGGACAAGTTGAGATAATGGGAATGATATTGCAACCCAGTATAACAACCGGGAAAGGATGTTTTACAATATTCTATGCATTTCGCCATCAAATGAGGAAACCTAAACAACCCAAACAAGCATTAATGCAGTTTGACCACCATGACTCCCATGCTATCAACTTGTGGGAGTTGCAGTTTGGGAAAGCACCAGCACTCCATGGCAACGGTGAAAAACCTAGTAAAACTACATCTCACATGATGTATTTATAGTTGTTCTACCCCAGGAACTTTGTTTTTGCGGCTGCCACAAAATATGTTGACAATGGGACCTGTAGTCCAATACAAGATCCAATAACAAATGATTAATACTTGTTTGGAGCCACCTGATATAACAAAGCTGCAATGGCAATGGCTGACAGAGGATAATGGGACTTGTAGTAGTCCAATAAATGAACTCACAATAAGTGAAAATCTATCATGGGCTGCTTCAAAGAAGGAAGCTGCACTGGTTATGGCTGGCGGAGGATAATGGGACTTGTAGTCCAATAAATGTGTTTATTTATTTATTTATTATTTCAATTTATATACCACCCTTCCCAAAAAGGCTCAGGGTAGTTCACAACAATGAATACACAACACAACATAGTTAAAAGCAGAATAAAAACAGATTAGGACCAGAATGGAAAGCACAACCTTAGAGATTAAACGCCTGGCAGAACAGGGTGGTCTTACAGGCCCTCCAGAAGGCCTGTAACTCCGTTATTGCTTGTGCCTCTGCCGGGAGGGCATTCCACAGGGTAGGCGCTACTACAGAAAAGGTGCGCTGCCAAGTCGATGACAATCGGCAAATCTTGAGTGATGGAACCTCCAATAGGTTTTGGTCCATGGATTGTAGTGGTCTCTGGGGAATGTGCAGGGAGAGGCGGTCCTTCAGGTACACTTCAGCCGATGGGGAGCCAGTGCAACCGCTGTAGGACTGGAGTGATGTGGCACGATAGTGCCGCACCAACCAGTAGTCGAGCCGCAGCGTTTTGCACCAGCTTAAGTTTCCGGATTACCGACAGAGGAAGGCCAATGTAAAGGGCGTTACAGTAGTCCAGTCTCGAGCTGACCGTGGCCTGGATTACTGTGGCTAGGTCACCACCGGAAAGGTAGGGCGCCAGCCACCTTGCCTGGCGCAGATGGAAAAACGCCACTCTGCTCATGGTGGAGACCTGAGCCTCCATAGTCAACAGAGGGTCCAGTTTGACCCCCAGGCTTTTAACCAGGGGTGACGGGCTAACCACCTCGCTGTCCATTATTGGCAGCTGGAGTTCGCCCCCCCCCCCCGGGCGACCCAGCCACAGGACCTCCGTCTTCGACGGGTTCACCTTCAACCTGCTGGCCCGTAGCCACCCAGTCACGGCTTCCAGGCACTGATGGAAATAATCGGGTAGAGTCCGGCCGGCCTTCCATCCTCAGCACCAGCTGGGTGTCAATCAGCATACTGATGGCACTCCAGACCAAAACTACGCACCAGTTGGGCAAGTGGATGCATATAGGTGTTAAATAATAGAGGAGAGAGGATAGCCCCTTGGGGGACCCCACAATTAAGGGGGACCCTTTCCGAGACCATCCCTCCCCTCTCCCCGTTGTCCCCGATCTTGGAGAAAGGGGGCCACCCATTTAAGGGCAGACCCCCTACTTCCTGTCATGGCTAAATGGTGGATCAATAGAGAATGGTCGACTGTGTCAAATGCTGCTGTGAGGTCCAATAACACGAGCAGCGCTGACCCACCTTGGTCCAACTGGCAGCGCAGCTGGTTTGTGAATGAACCCACAATAACTGAACATCTATCACGGGCTGCCTCAAAGAAGGAAGCCACAATGGTTATGGCTGGTGGGAGGACAATGGGACTTGTAGTCCAATACAAGAGCCTACAGCAAATTATTAATACCAAAAATAATTAATTTAGAGCAGAGACTGGGACTTGTAGTCCAATAAATGAACCTGTAATAACTGGAAACCTATCTTGGCCAGCCTCAACTAAGGAAGCCGCAATGGTTATGGGTGGTGGGAGGACAATGGGACTTGTAGTCCAATACAAGAGCCTATAGCAAATTATTAATACCAAAAACAATAAATTTAGAGCAGAGTGGGACTTGTAGTCCAATAAATGAACCTGTAATAACTGGAAACCTATCATGGGTTCCCCCAAAGAAGAAAGCCGCAATGGTGGGAGGACAATGGGACTTGTAGTCCAATTCAAGAGCCTATAGCAAATTATTAATAACATTTTTTTAATTTAGAGCAGAGAGTGGGACTTGTAGTCCAATAAATGAACCTGTAATAACTGGAAACCTATCTTGGCCAGCCTCAAAGAAGGAAGCCGCAATGGTTATGGCTGGTGGGAGGACAATGGGACTTGTAGTCCAATTCAAGAGCCTATAGCAAATTATTAATAACAAAAAAATTAATTTAGAGCAGAGAGTGGGACTTGTAGTCCAATAAATGAACCTGTAAGAACTGGAAACCTATCTTGGCCAGCCTCAACGAAGGAAGCTGCAATGGTTATGTGTGGTGGGAGGACAATGGGACTTGTAGTCCAATACAAGAGCCTACAGCAAATTATTAATACCAAAAATAATTAATTTAGAGCAGAGAGTGGGACTTGTAGTTCAATAAATGAACCTGTAATAACTGGAAACCTATCATGGGCTCCCCCAAAGAAGGAAGCCGCAATGGTGGGAGGACAATGGGACTTGTAGTCCAATTCAAGAGCCTATAGCAAATTATTAATAACAAAAACAATTAATTTAGAGCAGAGAGTGGGACTTGTAGTCCAATAAATGAACCTGTAGTAACTGGAAACCTATCACGGGCTGCCTCAACGAAGGAAGCTGCAATGGTTATGTGTGGTGGGAGGACAATGGGACTTGTAGTCCAATACAAGAGCCTACAGCAAATTATTAATACCAAAAATAATTAATTTAGAGCAGAGAGTGGGACTTGTAGTTCAATAAATGAACCTGTAATAACTGAAACCTATCATGGGCAGCCCCCAAAGAAGGAAGCCGTTAATGGTGGGAGGACAATGGGACTTGTAGTCCAATTCAAGAGCCTATAGCAAATTATTAATACCAAAAACAATTAATTTAGAGCAGAGAGTGGGACTTGTAGTCCAATAAATGAACCTGTAGTAACTGGAAACCTATCTGGGCTGCCTCAACGAAGGAAGCCGCAATGGTTATGGCTGGTGGGAGGACAATGGGACTTGTAGTCCAATTCAAGAGCCTATAGCAAATTATTAATACCAAAAATAATTAATTTAGAGCAGAGAGTGGGACTTGTAGTCCAATAAACGAACCTGTAATGACTGGAAACCTATCTTGGCCAGCCTCAAAGAAGGAAGCTGCAATGGTTATGGCTGGTGGGAGGACAATGGGACTTGTAGTCCAATTCAAGAGCCTATAGCAAATTATTAATACCAAAAATAATTAATTAATATTGCAGATTGCTTGAATTATAAGCAACCTGAAATATGTTATGGCAGGTAGAGGATGATGGGTCATGTAGTCCAAGACAGAAACCCACAACAAAGAACTTCTGCCCAAAATCACTGTAAAGTGGGAGGACAATGGGACTTGTAGTCCAATAACACAACTCATATAATTTAAGAATCTACCAGTGGGCCCATCTCTGGAATGGAAACAGCCATGGCCATGCCTGGCTGGGGGTGATGGGAGTTGTAGTCCAACAGATGAGACCCAAACTGGTGTTTACCAAAGAGATGGGGCCAATGGGACCTGTAGTCCAATAAATCAACCCACAAATAATGGGTAATGCCCAAAAAACCACTCCTGGGCTCACCCTATACATGGAAACCACAAGGGCTGTGCCTGGTAGGGGATGATGGGAGCTGTAGTCCACCCACAAGCTCTCCCAAAGCGCTTACTTACCTTCCACGGCAGTCTTGAGAAGAAGTGCCGACGGCGCAGGCGCAGAACTGCGGGCACCAACGCGCATGCTCAGGGCGCGGGAGCCGATTGGCTAAGGACGTCCCGCCACTCAAGCAATTCTCAGGCACGGATTGGTCAAAGCGGCGGGCTCTTTCACTCCAGGCAAGGATTGGCCGCAGAGGGCGTTCGAAGGGGCGGGCTCTTCGCTTGTCCAATCGCCGAGGAGGGGAGGGGTATAAAAGGCGGAGAGCGCCTTCGTGGCTGCTCAGTAGATTCGGAAGGGCGTGAGGGAGTTGAGCTCTTGAGGAGAAGGCACGACAGCGCATGCGCAGAGGCGAGGGGCTCGGCGAGCGGGGTTGAGACGCGGCAGCTGATTGGCCCAGCCCTTCCCGTCAATCAAACGGGATCTCGCAGTGGATTGGCTACAAGGGACCCGTATTTTCCTCCTATCCCTGAGAAGGGGAGGCGGGGCGAAGGAGCCAAACGGCTATAAAAGGCGCGACCGTTATTAGTCTGGGCAACCTTGGGCCTTTGAGGTGTTTTGGACTTCAACTCCCACAATTCCTCACAGCCTCAGGCCCCTTGGGGCCTGGGGCTGTGAGGAATTGTGGGAGTTGAAGTCCAAAAACACCTCAAAGGCCCAAGGTTGCCCAGGCCTGGTCTAGGGTCACTTGAAGGCCCACCTTTCCCTCAGGATGGAACTCAAAGCAGTTCACTAGAACAGTGTTTTTCAACCTTTTTTGAGCCACGGCACACTTTTCCCATTGACCAAATCCTGGGGCACGCCACCAACCAAAATGACACAAAATGGCACTCTTGACACAGTAATACATCTATTATATAAATGGGTTCACGTCATGTGAAGACTACCTCAAACAAAGAAACCTTACAACGCAGAAACACAAAACTTGCCAACAGAAATAGGCCTCAAGCAAGGTACGTTTGTAGCAAAGAAACTTTCCCCCCCAAAACCTAAAAGGCCCCCAAAACAACAAGTAAAAATAAAACTACATTTACCAGCATCCTCCGGGGCAGCCAAAGACTCACCCAGCCTCTACATTCTGAACAACATGATTGGCTGCCAATAAGGGCGGATTTGCATAACTGCTGTAACCATAGCAACGCTGGCAAGAGCCATCCAAGGCTAGGATAGAATGCTGAGAGATTTCAGTTGGTGTTTGAGGGTTAAACTGCCAAAACCAAACTCTGAGGGAGCAATTCTCCAAATTCCTACCCACACAACACAACACAACTTCCAATCACAACCCATCCCACCAACCTTACGGGACCCCGTACACACAACACCTACAAACACCACAAACTAAAACCATTCCTTCCTTCCACACAGACAGAAACTGACCCAAAAGACAAGCCATGCCTTATAAAAATAACAGCATCGGACGACACACTCACAACGCTACATACATCAAACAAAAAAGGGCAGAACAAACGCCAGAACAGAAACACACTGCGCAGCAGAGACACAGACAACAGGTCACTGCACGATGCACAGCTGAGAACCAAATGCAAAGAACTGCATGACAAGAAGAAGCGCGCAGCCAGGAACAACAAAGACGCAGAAATGCAACACAACAGCAGCGCAAGGAGCGCAGAAACACGACGTCGCAACACAGAAAACAAACTTCAAAAACACCACAACCAATTCCACTGCCTAGCCTTCAGATACAACGCTGCAGAAGACTACAGCATGGTGCCAGAGGCCGACATTGGCACCCTAACGCACATCTGCACACACTGCAAAGCCCTGAAATACCCAGCAGAAACACCAGGAATGTGCTGCCTAGCCGGTAAAGTCTCTCTACCACCACTTGCCACTCCTCCACAACCACTACAGACTTTGCTGAGTGGACACACTCCAGAATCAAAACACTTCCTCCGCTATATAAGACAATACAACTCATGCTTCCAGATGACATCATTTGGAGCACACATAGAAAGTGCGCAATTCATGCCTACATGACCCCACCAAGACCGTAAGTAACATCATTTCCAACCCTTACATCTCGCATCTCCTAAATAGGGCACAGCAACGCGTGCCGGGTACAGCTAGTAGCTATATATATAAAGGAACAGTCATGTGAAGACTACCTCAAACAGAGAAACCTTACAACGCAGAAACACAAAACTTGCCAACAGAAATAGGCCTCAAGCAAGGTACGTTTGTAGCAAAGAAACTTCCCCCCCAAAGCCTAAAAGGCCCCCAAAACAATGAGTAAAAAAAACCCTACATTTCCCAGCATCCTCCGGGGCTGCCAAAGACTCCCCCAGCCTCTACATTCTGACAACATGATTGGCTGCCAATAAGGGCGGATTTGCATAACTGCTGTACTGGCCAGCCAACATGAACATTCCGACCCATAACAAACTGTCAGATGAGTGCCACAGCCTCCTCCAACACTTTCAAATCAGAAGACCATGATGGAGATCAACACCATTCAAGGGAGCTCTTCTTCCTTTCCCAAAAGATCTCCAGTGGCTTGGAATTCCACATTAATAAGAGGACCATCCAGCAACAATGGGGTTTGCCAAGGAGGGTGCTCCAGCCCCTCTATATGCTGGCTCCAAGGGATGGAGGTCATCACCAAGTACCTTCTGATGCCCAGCGCTGGAAGAGCTCCCTCAGATGGCCTGTCCATGAGGAAAGCCTCATCGGACATCGACCAATGGGTGCAAAAGACACAGAGCAGGACATCTTGAAAAAGAGAGGAGCAGAAAGTAAGCTAGACATGAAGATCTTGAGAAAGGTGGCTAAAAAGGATACGGAAAGGATTTTTAACAGTCCCCCAACAGACACTGGACGCACCTGTGAAGATAGAGATCCCCTGACAGGACTAGCCCTCCCCAAGCTGATCCGTCCTGGCCATGGTACAAGTCAAACCCGAAGGACTGCAGGCAAAGAGCTGAGGCACAAACATAAAACACCCAATTCACTTCAACACCATAACTAACATCATTTCCAACCCTTACATACTCAGACTTTCTCGCATCTCCTAAATAGGGCACAGCAACGCGTGCCGGGTACAGCTAGTTCTATTATATAAAGGAGGTCCCGTCATGGAACGACTGCCATAGACAGAAAAACCTTACAAGGCAGACACACCAAACTTGCCAACAAAAATAGGCCTCAGGCAAGGAAGGTTTTTAGCAAAGAAACTTTCCCCCCCAAAACCTAGAAGGCCCCCAAAACAACAATACAAAAAAAGCTACATTTCCAGCGTCCTCCGGGGCTGCCAATGAATCTCCCGACCGCTACATTCTGACAACATGATTGGTTGCCAACGAGGCAGTATTTGCATAACGCCTCTATTGGCCAGCCAACATGAACATTCCGACCCATAATAAACTGTCAGAGGAGGATAAGGCAAAGGCCTGAGGCAGTCGCCAACACAAACACCCAATTCACTTCCCACAGAACATTGAAACCCCTACAAATCGCAGACCACGCCCAAAATTGACAGTAAGGCTTCATTAACTTGATTTCCCTGACTAGGCCTCACTTAATGGAATGCTGTTTAAGCTCTGATTTGACAGTAAGGCTTCATTAACTTGATTTTCCTGACTAGGCCTCAGCTCATGGGACATTGTGTATGGCCTGAATTGACAGTAAGGCTTAATTAACATGATTTTCCTGACTAGGCCTCAGCTCATGGGACATTGTGTATGGCCTGAATTGACAGTAAGGCTTAATTAACATGATTTTCCTGACTAGACCTCAGCTCATGGGACATTGTGTATGGCCTGAATTTACAGTAACCTACCTTGGCACACAGAGCCCCTATAACCCACACTACATTCTACTACAGTTTGGAGGAGGGTGGACCATGGATGATGGGATTTGATGTAGCTCCATGGAATATGCGATTTGTAGTACTTTCAAACCCTTCATTCCCCACAGACCACTGTGGCCCAGAACCAAGACCGATAAAGACCAAACTTGGCACACAGTGCCCCCATGACCCACACTCCATCCAACTGCAGTTTAGAGGAGGGCACACCATGGATGATGGGATTTCAAGTACCTCCACTCACTTCCAAAGTACCCCACCCACACACGCATCAACCTCTACATCAACACAGCAGACGGAAAGACAAAAAACATTGCATATCCACAAGCTATGCAGAACGCCAGCAACACCACACACCGACAACTCCACAGAACTTCAACATCCCACCCACCAGAACAACCCACAATGACACAGCCATGACCCCACCAAGACCGTAAGTAACATCAATTCCAACCCTTACATACTCAGACTTTCTCGCATCTCCTAAATAGGGCACAGCAACGCGTGCCGGGTACAGCTAGTAGTTAATATGTTTTTGAATGTACTCAGTGTGAAACCTGGGCCTGTGTAGCACCCATGGGTCCGTTCGTGCCACTGGGAGGGAGTGAGGCGCCGGGGGTCCCGATGCCATTGGGACCCGCACATGCTGAAGGGGACTCGGAGGATGAGTTGGAAGGCCCAGAGCAAGATTGGTCAGCAGTGCCTTTGCCCAGTTCACCTGTAGAGAGTTTAGCATGGGATCTCGAGTGGGAGCATTCTCCCGGGGAAGGAGCGGACCAGGTGGAGATGGGAGGCAGCGAAGCAGATAGCGAAGATAGTTATGAATTCCCAAACGGCCGAGGTTCCCAGGAGCTGGCCGAGCAGCAGATGGAGGCCAGCGGCTGGGAAAGTTCGGGGGAGGCTGCTTCTCAAGGAGATAGCGATACTGGACTGGAAGAGCGGGGCCGTTCCCATAACAGACGACGCAGGGACATAGAGCAGGGCAGGAGGAGCTGGCATCTGTCCCTAGACCGTCGCCGTTCGGAAAGTAGAGACTGAGACGCGCGGGCCCTAGATCGTCGAGGGGCCCGGCCGAAGGATTAAGAACGGCTCCGTGGGAACTGATCCTCAGTTCTCCGGCCACGTCTGATCTGAAGGGCGTGAAAGCGGAGTGAATCTCGGAGCCTAGTTTGGCTCGCCTTGGACTAAGACCTTGCCTTGTTATTGATTCGCATTGCTGCGGAAACCCTGCTTTGTTCCGGAGTCAATCCGGAAACTTGCCAAGCTTTTTGCCACGTTTGCTTTGGAACTATCTTTTGGAACTTTGCTTTCTTAATTGGACTTCAGCTTTGCTGATTGCTTTATTCTTTGATCTCTTCAAGAGAATTGCCTTTTGGACTTTTTATATTCAATAAAACTAGTTAGCCTTTGCTACGTCTCCGTGTGTGTGTTAAAGGGGCAGTACTAAGTCGGTGATTGTGACAGTTGGCCGGAGAACTCCACGAACCCCTTTTTTGCACCACGGGACGTACCAGGAACCGCCGGCTGCGTACCAAGGCTCCCATTGTCTCCACGGCCGCCATGGCGAACTTGACGGGTCCGCAAGTGGTGGCGTTGCAACAGGAGGTGGCGGAGCTGCGAACCCGAGCGGGGCGGCACCCGTCGGTGAATGCCCCGGCTCGTTTCAATGGACATCCGGCGACGGTGGAAGTTTTCATTGCCCAGGTTCGGATGTACCTGGAGTTGCGGCCCAATGAGTTTGCCACCCCTCGAGCCCAGGTGGGGTTCGTGTTCAACTGTATGGAAGGGATGGCAGCGACGTGGGCAACTCCCCTCCTCAATGCCGCGTCTCCTCATATGGCGACTTTGGACACTTTCCTAGATGCGATCCGGGCGACCTGGGGACCCCCCGTCCATGAGGACCTGGCGGAACGGGATTTAGCACGGCTGACCATGAAGGACATAACCTTGTCTCAGTATATTTCCCGTTTCAGTATTGGCCAGCCAGACCAAGTGGGAAGGGCCACCCTTGCGCTACACGTATCTAGCGGGACTCTCGCCCGAGATTCAGCAACAGATGTTACAATTGCCCCGGCCGGCCGACCTGGAGGAGGCCATCGCCTCGAGTTTGCGGGCGGAGGCGGCCGTGGGGGCTGTAACTCAGTATACCGCCCCTACCAGGATGTGGACTAGCTCCCATAAAGAGGACATTTCGTTTCTTGTGACCAAGCTCCCGGATTTCCCCATTGTCCTGGGCATTGTGTGGCTCGCGCTCCACGACCCCCAGATCTCCTGGGCTAAAAGACAGTTGATTTTTTCTTCGGACCATTGCCAGGGCCACTGCATGACAGCTCGGGCGTGCCTGGCCCACGAAGTGGAGAATGTGGTTACCCTGCCCAAGAAGTATGCCGGTTTTTGGGATGTTTTCAGTGAAAAGGAGGCAGAACGCTTGCCTCCGCACCGGCCCTACGACTGTGCCATTGACTTGCAGCCAGGGGCCCCAATTCCGCGGGGGCGCCTCTACCCTCTCTCGGATCCGGAGCAACAGGCTCTCCGAGACTTCCTGGATGAGAACCTGCGGAAGGGTTCATTCGGCCCTCCCAATCCCGGCCGGGGCTCCGATTCTTTTTCGTCAAGAAGAAATCGGGGAGTTGCGGCTTTGCAATGACTATAGAGAACTCAATAAGATCACGATCCGGAACCGATATCCCCTGCCCTTGATCCCGAGCTCTTGGAGCGGATGCGGGAGCTAAGGTATTCACTAAACTGGACCTGAGGGGGGCTTACAACCTTGTCCGGATCCGCCAGGGTGATGAATGGAAGACAGCCTTCCAGACCAAGTGGGGCAGTTTCGAATACCTGGTGATGGGATTCGGGTTGTGCAACGCCCCTGCCTGTTTCCAACACTTCATGAATGACATTTTCCGAGACCTGTTGGACCGCTATCTGGCGGTCTACCTGGATGACCTGCTGATTTTTTCTCCGGATCAGGCGACCCATGATCGCCATGTCAAGGAGGTCCTCCAGAGACTCAGAGCTCATGGGCTCTATGCCAAGCTGGAGAAATGTGCGTTTGATCTGCGTGAGGTGGACTTTCTGGGGTACCGCATCTCTCCTACGGGCATTGCCATGGATGACACCAAGGTCCAAGCCGTAGTTGACTGGGCGGCCCCCGCCAGCAAAAAAAGACATTCAAAGATTCCTGGGCTTCGCCAACTACTACAGAAAGTTCATTCCTGACTTTGCCAAGTGGGCTGATCCGATCACCCAGTGTTTGCGGGGAAAGGTGCCGTTCCGGTGGACGCCGGAGGCGGATGTGGGGTTCCGCAAGTTGAAGCGGCTGTTCACCACTCAGCCGCTTTTGCAGCACCCAACCCCGCACCCCTTTCATCGTCCAGGCCGACGCTTCGGATGTGGCGGTGGGAGCGGTCTTACTACAGCCTCAGGGTACGGATTTGTTGCCCTGTGCCTACTATTCCCGGCAGCTGACGGCTCCGGAAAAGAACTATACCATTTGGGAGAAGGAACTTTTGGCCATCAAGGTGGCCTTCGAAGTCTGGAGACACCTGCTTGAAGGGGCCAAGTTTCCGGTGGAGGTTCACACCGACCACCGGAACCTGGAGCATCTGAAGTCCCAGCGCAAATTGAACCAGAGGCAACAGAGATGGTCCCTGTTCTTTGAGCGATTCAATTTCCGCATTCACTATGTGACCCCCAAGCAGACCAAGCAAGCTGATGCCCTGTCCCGGAAGCCGGAGTATGTCCGCGGCGGGGAGGTCCTCTCTGAGCAGCCTCTGCTCAAAGCGGAGAACTTTGCGGCCGCCCGAACGGCCCCCGCGCCGGCTCCGGCGGCCCCGCCTGGCCCCGTGGATAAGCGGCCGTTGAGTGTGCGGGTCCAGGCCCGCCAACGGGACGACCCCTGGGTGCGCGAGCAGCTGTCCAAGGGGGTGCAGGCTCCGTTTCAGGTGCGGAACGGGGTGCTCTATCATCGGGACTCTGTTTATGTTTCTCCGGGCCCTGAGCGGGGGGACATTCTCAAGCTTTGCCACGACTCTAAGGCGGCGGGCCATTTTGGGCTCTTCAAGACGCTGCAGCTGGTTCTACGGGATTTTTGGTGGCTTAAAGTGCGGAGGGATGTGGAGGACTATGTGGGATCCTGCCCTGTGTGCCACCGGGCTAAGAACCAGGGGGGCAAGCCGGCTGGCTTGCTCCAGCCCCTTCCGACTCCCTCCGCTCCCTGGAAGATGATTTCGGCTGATTTCATCACCGACCTCCCCAAGTCCAAGGGCTTCACCACGATACTGGTCGTGGTGGACTGTTTCACCAAGATGGGACACTTCATCCCCTGTGTGGGGGTGCCTACTGCCAAGGAGACTGCTGATATGTTTGTGCAACATGTGTTTCGGCTGCATGGACTTCCCCAGAGCCTGGTGACGGACCGGGGCACCCAATTCACTTCCCAGTTCTGGAAGGCTGTCCAGAAGCTGCTGGGGATTGATGTGCGGATGTCCACGGCTCACCACCCGCAGACCGATGGGCAAACCGAAAGGGTTAATGCCACTTTAGAGCAGTATCTGCGCTGCTATGTCAACTATCAGCAGACCAACTGGGCGTCCTTGTTGTCTTTGGCAGAGTTTGCTTACAACAATGCGACGCAGGAATCCATCAAAGAGACTCCTTTCTTTGCCAACTATGGACACCACCCTCGGTTCTACCCTCCGGTGGACCCGTCTGGGGACGTTTCGGAGGCTAAGGATTGGCTCCAGGAGCTCACTGCGCTTCAAGACTTGCTACGTACTCAATTGGATCAGGCGAAGGCCGACTACAAGCGGATGGCTGATCGGCGGCGCCAGGAGGGTCCTGCGATTCTGGTGGGGGATAAAGTTTGGCTGTCCACCAAGAATCTGCCCACGCAACGCCCCAGCCGCAAGTTGGATGCCCGGTTTTTGGGGCCCTACACAGTTTTGGAGCGGGTGGGGCCTGTTTCCTTCAAGCTCCAGCTCCCTGCGGACATGAAACTCCACCCGGTGTTTCATCGCTCCGTGCTCCGCCCGGCGAGGGGGGTGCGGCCTGAGGTGACGCCGCCGCCTCCTCCCCCGGTGATGCGGGAGGGCGGGGAGGAGGTCGAAGTGCAGGACATTTTGGATGCTCGCATCCGGTACCGGAAGTTGGAGTATTTTATTGACTGGAAAGGTTTTGGCCCGGAAGAGCGTGCTTGGGTCAAGGCTCGAGATGTCCACGCGCCGGAGTTGGTGGCCCGTTTCCACCGCAAGTATCCTGACAAGCCCAAGCCCCGGGGGCGGCCCAGGGGGGGCCCTGAGGGGGGGGATAGTGTAGCACCCATGGGTCCGTTCGTGCCACTGGGAGGGAGTGAGGCGCCGGGGGTCCCGATGCCATTGGGACCCGCACATGCTGAAGGGGACTCGGAGGATGAGTTGGAAGGCCCAGAGCAAGATTGGTCAGCAGTGCCTTTGCCCAGTTCACCTGTAGAGAGTTTAGCATGGGATCTCGAGTGGGAGCATTCTCCCGGGGAAGGAGCGGACCAGGTGGAGATGGGAGGCAGCGAAGCAGATAGCGAAGATAGTTATGAATTCCCAAACGGCCGAGGTTCCCAGGAGCTGGCCGAGCAGCAGATGGAGGCCAGCGGCTGGGAAAGTTCGGGGGAGGCTGCTTCTCAAGGAGATAGCGATACTGGACTGGAAGAGCGGGGCCGTTCCCATAACAGACGCAGGGACATAGAGCAGGGCAGGAGGAGCTGGCATCTGTCCCTAGACCGTCGCCGTTCGGAAAGTAGAGACTGGAGACGCCGGGCCCTAGATCGTCGAGGGGCCCGGCCGAAGGATTAAGAACGGCTCCGTGGGAACTGATCCTCAGTTCTCCGGCCACGTCTGATCTGAAGGGCGTGAAAGCGGAGTGAATCTCGGAGCCTAGTTTGGCTCGCCTTGGACTAAGACCTTGCCTTGTTATTGATTCGCATTGCTGCGGAAACCCTGCTTTGTTCGAGTCAATCCCGAAACTTGCCAAGCTTTTTGCCACGTTTGCTTTGGAACTATCTTTTGGAACTTTGCTTTCTTAATTGGACTTCAGCTTTGCTGATTGCTTTATTCTTTGATCTCTTCAAGAGAATTGCCTTTTGGACTTTTTATATTCAATAAAACTAGTTAGCCTTTGCTACGTCTCCGTGTGTGTGTTAAAGGGGCAGTACTAAGTCGGTGATTGTGACAGCCTGTTTCGATGAACACAACAGAGATATCCTGGCAGGAATGGCGGAAAGACACAAACTTCCCACACAGAACTCCCATAACCAAGAGAAAATGCTATAAGAGTTTGGTGGGCATTGACCTTGGGTTTTGGAATTGTAGTTCACCTATATCCTGAGAGCACTGTGGACTCGAAAGAATGTTGGATCAGGACCAAACTTGGCATGAATACTCAATATGCCCAAATGTGAACACAGATGGAGTTCATGGGAAATAGACCTTGACATTTGGGAGTTGTAGTTGCTGGGATTTATAGTTCTCCTACAATCAAAGAGCATTCCGAACCCCACCAATGATACAACTGGGCCAAACTTCCCACACAGAACCCCCAGGAGGCAAGAGGAGGTCTCTACTTGGGGAAAGGGAGGCGGGCCTTCCCAATGCATGGAGAGGGAGAGACCAAGTAGACAACGTGTGGGGAGGGGGGTGTTTGTAATTTTGTGCCTTTATCGAGGTAGGTTTCTTAGGGTTTTTATACTTGAAAACACTAGACTCCCCCCCCCCCTTTCTCCTGGAGGTTCCAATTTCCCACGGCACACCTGATGATCGCTCACGGCACACTAGTGTGCCCCGGCACACTGGTTGGGAAACACTGGTCTAGAGAGGTCAGTGTTTCCCAACCTTTTTTGAGCCGCGGCACACTTTTTCCATTGACAAAATCCTGGGGCCACCACCAACCAAAACAACACTCTAACACAGTCATACATAGAGTTAATATGTTTTTAAATGTATTTATACACTCAGTGTGAAACCTGGGCCTGTTTCGATGAACACAACATAGATATCCTGGCAGGAATGGCAGAAAGACATACACGAAGGTCTTGCTCAACAGCTGGGAGTTATAGTTCACCCGCAACTCCACCAATGATGGAATGGAATCAAACTTCCCACACAGAACTCCCATAACCAAGAGAAAATACTGTAAGAGTTTGGTGGGCATTGACCTTGGGTTTTGGAGTTGTAGTTCACAGGCCCGGATTAACCCCTTTTGGCGCCCTAGGCCACACTTTGGAATTACGCCCCCAAACCAACCTCTGCCTTGTCAAGGAAGGAGGGCGCGAGCGCCTCTGCCTCCTCCATGTTCCTGGGTGCCGAGTCAAGGAAGGAGGGCGCGAGCGAGGAGGAGGAAGGAAGGGAAGCCCCTGGGGCCGCTGCCGGGCATGCGCAGCACCCAGGAATGTGGCTGAGTCAAGGAAGGAGGGCGTGAGCAAGGACGAGGAAGGAAAGAAAGCCCCTGGGGCCGCTGCCGGGCATGCGCGGCAGGACGGCGTGAGCACCTCTGCCTCCTCCACTATGTTCCTGGGTGCTGCGTATGCCTGGCAGCGGCCCCAGGGGCTTCCCTCCGCCTCCTCACGCCCTCCTTCCTTGACAAGGGGGTGGGGGTGATGGCGAGGGGGGCGCCATTCCCTCCTCCCCCGCCCCCTCGCAGCACTCTTCCACCGCCCTCCCCTGAGAGAGAGAAAGAGAGTCACCTCCATGTCGTGCGTTGCGGCTTTGTTTCAACATTTTGTTTGGGTCCATGAACTGCACCCCCCTCGGCTTGCGCCCCTAGGCCATGGCCTAGGGTGGCCTTATGGGTAATCCGGGCCTGGTAGTTCACCTATATCCAGAGAGCACTGTGGACTCAAACAATGTTGGAACAGGACCAAACTTGGCATGAATACTCAATATGCCCAAATGTGAACACAGATGGAGTTTGGGGAAAATAGACCTTGACATTTGGGAGTTACAGTTTCTGGGATTTATAGTTAACACACAATCAAAGAGCATCCTGAACTCTTGCAACAATGGAATTGAACCAAACTTGGCATATTGAACTCTCATTACCAACAGAAAGCACTGAAAGGGTTTGCTTGGGAATTGACCTTGAGTTTGGAAGTTGTAGTTCACCTACACCCAGAGAGCACTGTGGACTCAAACAATTTCAGTAGCACCCGCACGGGTCACGTCTTCTTCCCTCCCCTCTCCCGCAGAAGTGGCAGCGTGAGCAAAGCGAGCAGAGCGAGGCTGGGAAGAGGGGAGCCCAAGTGGAGAAGAAAAAGTGTTCGGCAGGAGGGGGAAGAAAGGAGATTGGAGGTTCCAATTTCCCAGAGCACACCTGATGATCGCTCGCGGCACACTAGTGTGCCATGGCACACTGGTTGGGAAACACTGGTCTAGGTCTAGCGGCTGAGGGAAAAGGAAAGGGCCTGAGGCTGTTAGGAATGGTGGGAGTTGGAGTCCAAAACATTTTGAGGGCCCAACTTGGCCCAGACCCAGAGGCGGCCCCAGCGATTCCACGATGTAAGCGGCCGTGGAGAGCGCCACCGGCTGGGCGGGGCATCACCAGCTGGGAGGGGTGCCGCGGCACCACCTCGCTTCCGCGCCCCCGCCCTGCCGCCGCCGGTGCCGCCGCACAGCCATTTCTGCGCATGCCCAGCGCCTGTAGTTTCTTCTGGGCATGCGCGAATGTCTGCGCATGGGCACTGAGTCCCGAGCGCGCCTGTGGCTTTGGAGCCAGCGCGCAGGTGCGCTCGGGCCGCAGTGCGCATGCGCGGATGTTCGCGCATGCGCAGAAACGTAGTGCTTCGGGAGGCTGCAGCACGCCTCCCGAAGCACAGACATTTCTGCGCATGCCCAGAAGCAACTACAGTCCGTGCTTCGGGAGGTGTGTGCGGAAGCGGCGGCGGCGGCGGCGGCATGATGCGGCGGCCGGGGGGGGGGTGCCAAAATTTACTTCGCGTACTCCCCCGGAAAAGGTCAGGCCGGCCCTGCCCAGACCTGGTCTAGATTCTGGTCTCCGCACCTTAAGAAGGATATAACTGAACTGGAAAAGGTACAGAAAAGGGCAACAAGAATGATCCAAGGGATGGAGTGGCTCCCTTATTTATTTATTTATTTATTTATTAGTCAATTTTATATTCCGCTCCTCCCAGCAGGCTCGGGGCGGATCACAACAAAGATAAAATGTACAATACCAATGTACAGCGATAAAACAATAAAAACACAGTCATAATCCATAGCCAACTGATTACAAGTCATCGGTCTTGGGTTCGAGTATTGGTGAGCCTCTTTGTTCGGATCAGCCGAAGGCTGTTCTAAAAAGGACAGTCTTACAGGCTCTTCGGAAAGGACCAAGTTCATGTATTGCCCGGACATGGTTGGGTAGCGAATTCCAGGACATGGGAGCCACAAATGAAAAGGCCCGTTGTCTTGTACTGGACAGGTGGCAGGAACGGGGTGATGGAACAACCAACAGGTTCTGCTCTTCCGAGCGCAGTGGTCTCGGGGAACGTGACGGGGTAAGGCGGTCCCTTAGGTACTCAGGCCCTAGACCGTGCAAGGCCTTAAAGGTTAACACCAACACCTTGAAGGCAATCCGGTACTCAATAGGAAGCCAGTGCAGGTGCCGTAGAATAGGTGTAATATGCTCCCTCACTGGTGCTCCCACCAGCAAGCGAGCAGCGGCATTCTGCACCAGCTTGAGTTTCCGGATTGTCGACAGGGGAAGGCCCACGTAGAGGGCGTTACAGTAGTCCAGCCTCGAGATGACCGTCGCCTGGATCACCGTGGCCAGGTCGTCCCTGGACAGGTAGGGTGCCAGTCGCCTAGCCTGGCGAAGATGGTAAAACGCCGTTTTGCTGACCATGGCGACCTGAGTCTCCATGGTCAGCAAAGGGTCCAATTGGACACCTAAACTCTTTACGAGGGATGACGGGCTGAGCTGCTCGCCATCCAGGGTAGGCAACCGGCACTCATCCAGCCCAGGGCGGCGACCCACAAGGCCACAAGATTTCCGTCTTCGCACGCAGCCAACCAGTCACGGCTTCAAGGCATAGATGGAAACAATCGGGTACGGTATCCTGCCTGCCGTCCATTCTCAGCAGAAGCTGGGTGTCATCCACATACTGATAACACTCCAGACCAAAGTCGCGAACCAGCTGTGCCAGGGGGCGCATATAAATGTTGAATAATAAGGGTGAGAGGATGGCAACGCCTTGGTCTTTTCAGCCTTGAAAGACGGCGTTTAAGAGGTGACTTGATCGAAGTGTATAAAATCATGCATGGGATAGAAAAGGTGAATAAAGAAAAACTGTTTTCTTTGTCACAAAACACTAGGACTAGAGGGCACTCCCTGAAGCTCCAAGGTAGGAAAATTAGGACTAACAAAGGGAAATATTTCTTCACCCAGAGGGTCATTGGGTTATGGAACTCACTTCCAGAGGAGGTTGTGACAGCTGTCAGCCTGGACAACTTCAAGGCAGGATTAGACAGATTCATGGATACCAAGTGTATCGGTAGTTACTGAAAAGGACATTCAAGTGCCACCTCGGAGTTGGTTGAGGTAGGCAGGATTTCCCTGGGTACTGGTTGTGGGGGGTCAGGAGCAGGTCAGGGTTTTGCCCTCCCTTCTGCTCGAGATCCCCGTGTACAACTGGTGGGCCACTGTGTGATACAGAATGCTGGACTAGATGGGCTGAGGTCCGATTCAGCATGGCTCTTCTTATGTTCTTATGTTCTTATGTTCTTATGTTCTTAGATTGATCCATGCACACACAGGAGACTTTTGAACCTCAGTATGGGAAGCAGGGCTCTCTCTGTGTCATGACTCTCCTTCGCGCGCAGTCCTGCCCTCCTCAAGAAACAAGGGAGAAGGAGAGGAGGCCTCAGTCCAAAGGAATGGGCTCCTTCCAGTCCTCACCCGCTCTCCGCCCCGGGTTCCGTCGTTATCGGAGGGTCGTGAGCGAGGAGGAGGAGGCAGGCCGCGTCCCCTTCGTCGTCGGCGGGACCCTCGCAGGCCAGTATGGGCAGCCCGTCCAGTTCCACGCTCCGCACTTTGCTCAGCTGCTTCTGCCACCAGTCTCTCTCTCTCTCTCTCTTGCGCTCACTCTCTCGTGCGCGTGTGCGCTTTCTCGCGCTCTCAGTCTCGCTCTCTGTCTCGCTGCCTTTTCTGTAAAATCTTCTGAACCAACAAAGCTCGAAAAGAAGAAGTCTCGGGGATGATTGGCGGGGATGAGACAGGGCCTTTTCAGTGGTGGCTCCTTGTCTTTGGACCGCCCTCCCTAGTGACATCAGATCAGCCCCCTCCCTCCTGACATTTCTCAAGAAAGTCAAGACCTGGCTGTTTGAGCAGGCATTTGCTGATGAAATATAAGGGTTTAATTAGATGTATGGAATGACGACGATGTGACGGAAATTGATTTCAACGTGACGCTGAGACTCTAATTGTATGTTTTAATTGTTAATTGTTGTGTTATATGGTTATTGTTTGTTTTGTTTGATTGGAGGGCAGAGATTGCCTTGTGTAAACCGCCCCGAGTCGCCTTTGGGCTGAGAGGGGCGGTATAGAAATGTGATAAATAAATAAAGAATATACAATTCTATATACTTACCTGCATTTATCTGCACACATACTGTGATTAATGACCATGCAGTCCTCTTTCTCATACAGTTGTATTGAAGTAGAAATTGATGCTTTTAGCAGAACTAAGGCTAGGAGAAAGTGCTGCTCAGTATAGGCTTTGGAGTAGTGGAGTAGCTTGCCAAGTAGTGATGACGAGAATAAGCTACGCTGATTGGAACGAAGGCACAGGCAGTGATTTGCCAGGGAACATCATGTGCTCTTTTAGATAAAAACGGCTTGGATTGGTCAGATACCAGCCATGCGTGTTTGTTTACAAGGTCTCTGAATGGTTAATTAATGCGCAAGGCAAATGCCAGCTTTCCCTTGGCTGGTTTCCCAGGAAAGCGGCGTAGATTTGTTGCAAATTACAGAACATGGTGCCTTTAGAGTAGATAATCTAGCCTGAGAACCAGAATTACTTCATACGCAATGCCTTTTAACAAATAGGAGTAGAATGCTAAAGAATGCTTTGTTTAATTGGATAATAAAATGTGTTGATGAATGCCAGCCAATACGGGGTGTGAAGAAGGGCGGGATGATGGGCTTTGTCGCCATTACCTGTATAAAACCTGAATGCTTGGAATGTACTGGGCTCTTGCCCTTTAGCAGCTTGTTCTGTGGGCCGAACCCGTCAGCTGATGTCCTGGAAATAAAGGTTGGCTTCATTTGAACCGTAGTAAAATTGTCGCGTTGTTCATCGATCCCTGTGCTCGCACGGAAGCGCCGCCTGAGGTAAAAAGTATTGCCTACAGAGTTTTGGGACTCTGAATTTGCCGCTACAGTATCATACCTTTGGGTTAGGACCCTGTTTGTGTTTGTCTTCTTAGTTTGTTAGGTAGACTACCCAGTGTTTCTCTCTAACAGTAAGAACTGACCATGGAACAACAGACTGGTTCAAGATTGGGAAAGGTGTACGGCAGGGCTGTCTACTCTCACCCAACCTATTCAACTTGTATGCAGAACACAACAGGCAATGTGCGGGACTTGGCGAATGCAAGGATGGTGTTAAAATGGCTGGAAGAAACATTAACAACCTTAGATATGCAGATGATACCACTTTGATGGCCAAAAGTGAGGAGCTGAGGAGCCTTCCAACCAAGGTGAAAGAAGAAAGTGCCAAAGCGTGCCAAAGCTGGGTTACAGCTAAACACTCTAAAAAAAGCAAAAACAAGAATATGGCAACAAGACTGATTGATAACTGGCAAATAGAGGGAGAAAACATGGAGGCAGTGACAGACTTCGTATTTCTGGGTGCGAAGGTGAGTGCAGACGCAGACAGGAAATCAGAAGACGCTTCCTTCTTGGGAGGAGAGCAATGACCAACCTCGACAAAATAGTGAAGAGTAGAGACCTCTCACTGGCAACGAAGATCTGCATAGTAAAAGCAATGGTATTCCCCTTAGTAACCTACGGATGTGAGAGCTGGACCAAAGAAAAAGATGGAAGAAAGAAAAAGGGGAAATGAACAAAGAAAAAGGAAGAAAGAAGAGATGAAGGAAAGAAAGAAGATGGGGAAGATTTGTAAGGGAAAGCAAGGGAGAAAGCAAATGAAGGAAGGAAGATGAAAGAAGGAAACAAGGAAAGAGAAAAAGGAGGGTGATAGAAGAAAGGAAAGGGGCATAGAAAGAAGAGATGAAGGAAAGGAAAAATGGAGAGGGGGGAAAAGGAAATGCAAAGGAAGAAGGGAAGAAAGAAAAAGAGAAGAAGATGAATGAAAGAAGGGGAGAGAAAAAGATTGAGAAGAAAGAAATGAAGGAAAGTAAAACAAGGAAAGAAAGAAGGAGATATACGAGGAAGAGGAAGAGATGAAAGAAAGAAAGGCAGGAAGGATGGGAAGAAAAGAGAGGGAGGAAAAAGAAGAAAGGGAAGGTGTAAGGGGGAAGGCAAGGGAAGAATGGGAGGAAGAGAAAGAGGGGGAGATGGGAGAAAGAAGAGAGGAATGAAATAAAAACAAGGAAAGAAAAGACATAAGGGAAAGGTTAATGAGGGAAGGGAAGAGGGAGGAAAAGAGAAAGAGTAGGAAGGAAGAAAAGAGCCAGAGAGAGCCAGCCCAAACTGCTGCAATTGAGTCATTGTGAGAGGCCTCCTCAGAGCTGGAGAAGGGAAAAGGCAGGCATTCATTGCATGCATTGTGATGTTTAACCCATTTGATCCCACAAATGGCATTCTTATTATCATGATGTTTATTTCTGCTCTTGATCCAAAGTGGCTGACAACGTTTAAAACCAACACAATTCTTAAACCTACAGGATGTCAATATTTAAAGAGAATTAAGGCTGCCATTATCAAAACAGGTCAATTAAAAATCACATTAAACAAGTAAATACTGGTGAAACAAAACCGGGAGCCAGTGTGAGCAATATCCAGTGTCAGCCTGAGAGATATCCATCCCAAAGCCTGGCCTTATTTACTATCATTACAGCAGTATTTTGCAATTCTCGCCAAACTATACCACCTGACATCCGCGGGGCAGTAGCAACCAATGGTGAAAGGACCAAAGCAGTGATATCTCCGGCCCATCCCCTGTTCGGATATCAGCCACTATGCCACTTCCTTAAATCAAGAAGTAGTTTTCTAAAATCTAGAGAGACACTCGCAGACACTCAGCAAGCGAGAGTCCAAAAGTGGCAGGCTAAAACCCTGATACCAAAAGAGCGACTCCCTCCTGGGCACACACAAGACTGGGCGACTTGGAAGGCGCTGAACAGACTGCGCTCTGGCACCACAAGATGCAGAGCCAACCTTAAGAAATGGGGCCACGACATGGAGTCCACGACATGCGAATACGGAAAAGAGCAAACCAATACAACTGTTCGGTTCGCTCCTGATACGATAAATAAATATCAAACTACAACTCCCAGGATCCCTTAGCATTGAGTTAAAATGGCATCAAACTGGCGGAGGAAAATGGCGATGGGCACGGTTCGCTGAGTGCTCCTGGGCGAGCCACCCGTTCCAACCGGCCTGGTGGACACAGAGTCCGCCCCTCTCACCCTGGATCACCCTGGATCGAACGGAGGAGAGGCGCGAAGCCAGCTGGTCCTGTCGTTGCCCCTAGAACTCCTCTCCCTCAAGGAGGGGGGTCGTGGGGTGCGAGGGTAGACCGCGGCAAGCGGGCCGAGGACGGGAAGGGGGGGGAGACCCCACAGCAACCATCCCGCCTCCGCAAAAGAACAAGAATCAATAAGAAAAGAGAGCTAATAAGTAAGTCTCTCTAGAAGATATAACAGTTTGAACACCATACTTAAGAGGCATTACTAAAACAGTAGAGGGAACCCGCAAGAGATCCCTCAATTGGAAAGAAGAGCAAAAGAGAAAATATCCCCTGACCGGAGGGCGGAAGAAAACAGACAAACAGACAAGCGTCCGTCCCGAGATACTTCCAGGTTGAACTAAACTGAAGAGTAAGACACGGTAGGAAAGGGTGGGAGAAGCCCCCCCCCCGCGGGGACGGGAGAAATTGATGAGAGGGCCACCGTGCTAGCCGTGGCGAGGACACATATCAGTGACCTCCGGGGCCAGGAAATTTGGAAACTTGGAGGAATTGGAGAAGAAAGAAGAGGGAGGAAGTAATTAACTTTGAGGGGCTAGAGAACCGTAAATAATTCAATAGAGTAAAGAAAATGGCACCGACCTTGGGTTGAGTTTGTTGTGTCTACGCATCGCCTTCCCTATAAACAACTGAAACAGTGAAGCTAGAGACGGAGGCTCGCGCCACTTCCGGCGGAAACCGGAGGGGACGAGCTAAAGTGAAGAACATAAAGGGGGACAGGCGACGGGACCAAAAGGCGGTAACACCACTGGAGGATTGAAATTTGGAAAAGCGGAGATGACGTCATGAGAAAAGAGGAACATAGAAGAATATTGAGCTACGAAGAGGGAGAAAAAAAAATAGAACCCTATTTAACACGAGGTTGCGAGACTAGTCAGATATCTGACTAAACAGCGGTCAGACTAGACTAGACGGTTTCTAGAAGCAGTAAAGCGAAGAGGCCAGCGTGACGGCGGGACCTGCGGACCGGACAGCGAGACCAGGAAGGGAAGTAGACGGGCAGCGAGACCAGGAAGAGAAGTAGAGGAGTGTTGCGAGAAGAGAAAAGAGAGGTCCACTGCTAGATACTTTGAAATAAGAAGTGATTTACTACGTCTTGATCACCACCAAGGAACTATTCCCAAAGCCACAGTAAGAACTGCAAGAACTTTAAACAGACTGAGACTGTAGAAAGGGGGCCCTGCTTGGTATCTGAGGCTTAGCTAGGAAGTTGTGGTTACTGATTATTGGAGAAGAGGTTTAAACAATTTAAGGCTATATTAGCAGGGCTAGGAGAATAGTCCTAAGGACAAGATTGAAGTTTTGATAAGGAAGAGAAGGAGAGGTATATGAAAAGAGGTGATCAACTTGCTTTCCACTTTTATTTTTTCCTTTCTTATCTTTTTTCCTTAAGATTCAATTGATTTGAACTAAAATTATTTGACTGCCTGGTAAAAGTGAATAAGAGCTTTAAGAAATCAGTGAGAAATAATATTTTATTTCATGAATTAAAGAATCAAAAATTGATGGAGCAAGGGGGAAGGGTTTAATTAATGAATTTAAATAATAATTAATTGATTGTTTTTAAAGAATTGATGTAATTGAATGATTGGGGGCGAACTGATCAGAGCAATTGATTTAAAAATTGATTAGTTATTGGAAAAGATTGATATTGAGGGCACCAATTGATAAAAGGAAAAGATTGATTTGTGTGCTCGACTGAGAGCTCTTTTTAACACTCTTTCCCACTAGAAACAATATATTTGGGCAGAACAACTTGGACAAACAAAAGTAAAAGGATGGCAGGATCAAAGAAGGATGGAAAGGAGTTCAAACCCCTCCCAAGAAGGGGCTCATTCTCTGGACAGGGACCAGAGGAGGGCGGATTGAGGGATCTACTCAAAGATATTCAAAAAGAGATCCAGAAGCTAGGACTCAAAACAGACCTACTCCAAAATACGGTAGCGACACATGAAAAACAACAAAAGGCAACACAGGAGGAAATGATAGCCATGCAGAAAAAACTAACAGAAGAAATGACCATGATGAAAAAAGAAGTCGCAGATACTCAACAGGACGTAAAACAGTTAAAAATAGATCAAGGGGAAATGGAAAAGTCTCAGAAAAAGACCCAGAAGAAAGTGGAGGGTATAGAAAAGAAGGCAAGGACTATGGAAAGGACACAGGAAAGATTGGAGACGGGTGAAATGGAATATCAATTGAGATATCGTAACATAGCAGAACAGGATGGTGAAGACATCCGAGAGGTGGTAATCCTCTTAACATCAAAAATATTGGACATGCCCGAAAGAGAGATGGAGAGAGAGATTGATAAAGTCTATCGGATTCAAACAAATTATTCAAGGAAAAATAAAGTCCCAAGAGATGTGATAGTGAATTTTATTAGAAAAAGATTGAGAGAGGACACCTGGAGAAAGAGTAACCTAAAACCCCCCCACTTTAAGGACATGAAAGTAATGATTCTTCGGGAATTTCCTGCAGCAGTATTGACCAGGAGAAGGAAGTTTTTTTTCCTAACAAAGGAACTAAAACAACTAAATATACGCTTCAGGTGGGAGAGGGTCGAAGGGATTATGGTTACCTACAAAGAGGAAAAAATATGGCTCACATCAGAGGACAAGGCGAAAGACTTCTACCGAAGACTTGAGAAAGAAAGGAAAATAAGGACACCATTGAGCTCTTTGGAGAAAGAGAAAAAACCTAAAAGGAAACGTGAGAATACTCCTGAGTCACAAAGTACCGCCCCCGCGGGAGCAGCCGCAGCTGACCCACCAGATATAGAAGAAGAAGAGGGAGAGGAAGGAGATGAAGAAGAGTCAGAAATAGATGATGAAGATGTATTTAATAGAGACCTAAATGTCTAGTTTAACGCAACAATTGAAATGTTATTCAAATAATGTGAATGGCTTAAACTCGCCAAATAAACGCAAACGAATATTTAACCAAATTAAGACTGGAAATTATAATATTATTGCACTCCAAGAAACGCACATTAAACAAAAACATGTTTCCCATTTAACCCAGAAGAATTTTGGACAAACATATTATTCCTCGGCACCAGACAAGAAAAAAGGAGTAGTCTTGTATATAGAAGATAAATTAAAATCAGAGTTCTTGTTCAGAGATGACGAAGGCAGAATGGTAGCAGCAAAAATAATGATAGGGACGGAGTCAATAGTGATTTGTAATATATATGCTCCAAACGCCTCAAAGAAAAAATTTATAGCCACTCTAAAACAAAAGCTGTCAAACGAAGTGGTTGATCATATGATAATCCTCGGTGACTTCAATGGGGTATTAGACAAGATCTTGGACAAATCCAGAAAGACAAAAAAGGTAATTAAAAAAGACACCTCAACTTTACCAGATAATTTTCTCAAATTCAAGAAGGAATATGATCTTGAAGATGTCTGGAGAATACAAAATCCCACAGTCAAAGACTATACATTTTACTCTAATCGACACAGTAGTTGGTCGAGAATTGACATGATCTGGATGACCAAATCATTGACGACTAAGGTACAAGACATTAGGATACACCCTAGAGATGTCTCGGATCATGGAGCCATAACGATGACAATGAACCAAAGGAGAGGAACAAGGAAATGGAGACTAAATGAAAATCTTCTGAAAACACCGGATGATATAAAGAAGAATAAGGAAAAGACTGTCGAATATTTTGAATTAAACGTACAGGAAGACATCAAAATTCAAGTTGTTTGGGATGCATATAAAGCGGTGATGCGTGGCCACCTTATCCAGCAGAACGCAATGAGGAACAAAACAAGAAGAGAGCAGTTCGATTACATTAATAAAGAATTAAAACTGCTGGAGGATCAACTTAAAAATAGTCCAGGGAATAAGAAAATTCCGAAGAAATTAGAGAGACTCAGAAGAGAAAAACAAAACCTGGAGACAGAACAACTGGCTAAACAATTAAAATTTGTAAAACAATATTCATTCGAAAACGCTAACAAAGTTGGAAGGTGGCTATCAAGACGAATTCGAAAAAAGAAACAATCCCAACAGATTATAAGAATTAAAAAACAGGGTAATGTCCTCATAGAAGAAGGTCAGATAAGACAAGAATTCAAGAATTTCTACAGCCAATTGTACTCCAAAACCCCGGTAACAGAAGATAAGATTAACCAATACCTGAATACTTTGAAACTGGATAAGATAACGGAAAATCAAAGATCAGATCTAAATAAAGAGATAACAACAGAGGAAATAAAGAAAGTAATTAAGTCTTTAAAAAATGACAAAGCACCAGGACCCGATGGCTTCACGGCGTGTCTCTATAAAACGATGCAAGAAGAATTAATACCAATATTAAGGGAGATTATGAACAGGGCACTAACTGAAAAAATAATACCTGACTCCTGGAAAGGGGCAGATATTGTAATGATTCATAAAGAAGGCTCAGATCTGGAGGATATAAGAAACTACCGACCAATCTCCTTATTAAACACAGATTACAAGATCTTCTCCACAATAATGGCAAATCGATTGAAGGGCTTTTTAGCAGACTGGATTGAGGAAGATCAAACGGGGTTCCTACCTAACAGAAATATTAAAGACAATGTAAGGACTATCTTGAATGTAGTGGAATATTATGAAGCTAATCATCAAAAGGACCTAGCTTTACTCTCAATAGATGCTGAAAAAGCATTTGACAATCTGAATTGGGATTTCTTCAAAACATTATTTAGGGAAATTGATATTGGCTTTCAATTCCAGAACGCTATTGAGGCAATTTACAAGGAACAAAAAGCAAGGATATGGATAAACGGCTTCGCCACAGAAGAATTAAAGATTGAAAAGGGTGCCCGCCAGGGCTGCCCACTGTCACCTTTAATCTTCATCTTTGCACTAGAGACACTATTAATGAAAATAAGAAGAAATAAAGAATTGAATGGATTGAAGGTCGATAGACATACATATAAAATCAGAGCATTTGCAGATGATGTGATTTGTATAATCGAAAACCCAATAACTAATATTGAGAAGTGGCTAACGACCCTCGAAGAATTCGGAGAGGTAGCTGGGTTCAAATTAAATAAAAATAAGACAAAGATTTTAACGAAAAATATGTCCAAACAGAAGCAAGACGATATACAAAAGATAACAGGAATAGAGGTAGTCCCTAAAATTAAATACTTAGGGATTTGGCTAACCTCGAGAAATCTACATCTGCTAAAAAATAACTACCTAACACAATGGGAAAAAATGAAGAAAGATTTGTCACAGTGGGAGAAATTGAACCTATCGCTACTAGGGAGAATTGCAGCGGTGAAAATGAACTTATTACCAAAAATGCTGTACCTGTTCCAAAATCTTCCAATAATTAGAAATATGGAGACATTCAAGAAGTGGAATAAAGATATAATGAGATTTATCTGGAAGGGAAAAAAACCAAGAATAAAATATAACATAATGATAATGTCAAAAGAAAATGGTGGCTTTGGTCTTCCAGACCTCAAAACATACTATGAATCCTGTGCCTTGGCATGGACTAAAGACTGGATGCTATTGTCTAATAATAAAGTTTTAACAATAGAAGGATTTGATCTAAGGAAAGGGTGGCATTCGTACCTATGGTACGGTGGCACTATTAAGGAAAAAAATTTTGGAAATCATTTTATCCGTTCTTCACTAATGAAAATTTGGAACAAGTATAAGAATCGTATACATACTAAAACTCCATTATGGCTCTCTCCATTGGAAGCGGATCAACGCAGATTATTAGGATGGACGGAATGGCCCAAGTACAGAGATATCTTAAGGAAACAGAACGGCGAATACCTTTTGAAGTCACAGGAAGAAATATCTAAAAAATTTGTTAATGTTCGGTGGCTCCATTACTTTCAACTGAGAGAATGGTTTAACAAAGACAAGATTATAGGATTTAGTGAAAGTGAGGGAATCTGGGAAAAAGTTCTGAAAGCAGAAAAGAAAACAACATCAAAGATATACTCTATGCTTCTTGCCTGGATAACAGAGGAAGAAATAATTAAACAAACAATGGTAAAATGGGCTCAAAATATAGGGAGACCAATACAACTGAGAGAATGGGAAACACTATGGAAGAAAAACCTCAAAATCACCTACGCTACTGATTTAAAAGAGAACTGGCTTAAAATGATTCACCGATGGTATATTACACCGCAAAAATTAAATGCCATGTATAAAAATATGGACAATAAATGCTGGAAGTGCAGAACTCAAGAAGGGACTTTCTACCACATGTGGTGGTTATGCCCTAAGACAAAAGAATATTGGACAATGATACATAACGAATGTAAACAAATGTTAAAAATAGACTTCCCCCAGGCCCCGGAAATATACCTATTAGGATTAATAGGTGACAACGTACTGGAGAATGAAAACCAACAAAAACTCCTAGTGTACTTGACCACGGCGGCACGGATAGTCTTCGCAAAATTGTGGAAACAAAGCTTACTCCCAGATAAAGAACAATGGCTGGAGAAAGTACTGGAAATCAAGGGAATGGACGAATTGACATATTGGCTTCGCCAAAACAATGGCAAGGGGAACACGATGACAGACTGGACTATGATTAAGGAATATATAAAATCAATAGAAATAGACTGAAACACTCTGTCAAGCACAATACTAATAATATAAATAAGAGCACATTAGGATGCCCTAGACGAAAGAAACAAAAAAGATATAAAGATGTAACTTGATAAGTATGGAACTAGAACGGAAGTCAACATTGACCCTATATACCCCCCCCCCCTTCTCCCTTTTCCTTCTTGTATCTGTGTATTGTAAATTTACATGTTTTTGTCTTGTTTATAAAAATATGAAACTTTAATAAAAATCATTTATAAAAAAAAAATGGCATCAAACTGCATTGATTCCACAATGTAGATGCACCCTTGGTGAGATTGGCTCAGGCCTCTTCTTCACTGCCATACAAAATCCAGATTATCTACTTTGAGCTGGATTATATGGCAGTGAATAAGCCGCCCTGAGTCCCCTTTGGGGTGAGAAGGGCAGGGTATACATATAGTAAATGAATAACTAAATATAACCCTGTTCATACTAGATAATGTGGATTATCTGCTTTGACAATCTGGATTATGTGGTAGTGTAGAAGGAGTCATAGAATCCTAGAGTTAGAAGAGATGCCAAGGACCATCCAGTCCTATCACCTTGTTGTTGTATTATCTCTTCCGCTAGAGATTCAAAAGCAGCTTTACATAAAAGTATCAGCATACCATTTAAAATACACAATTACACAAATAATAAAACAGGATTAAATATAAACAGTATTTGTTGTTGTTTTTTAAAAAAAAAATCCCTGTTAAAAACAATTAAAACATGTTCAAAGTTAAAAACCATTGTACAGGCTTTATCTTACAAACCTTTGAAAGCCCCTTCTGTCAGGCAGGAAGACACCATCAAAACCTTCCCGACAGATGGCCACCCAACCTCTGCTTAACATATAAACATTATACTGTGTAACACTATGATTATTGTCATTCGGTTATAAATATCATTTCCTAATTGGTTCTATCATTTAAAACATGGGAAAAGTTGATTAAACTGCAATGACTTCATCTTTACGAGACGGAGAGGGGAGGGATGGTCTCGGAAAGGGTCCTCCTTAATTGTGGGGTCCCCCAAGGGGTTATCCTCTCTCCTCTATTTAACATCTATATGCGTCCACTTGCCCAGCTGGTGTGTAGTTTCGGTCTGGAGTGTCATCAGTACACTCCATCAGTACATCTGGTGCTGAGGATGGAAAGCCGGCCGGACTCTGTACCCGATTATTTCCATCAGTGCCTGGAAGCAGTGACTGGGTGGCTATGGGCCAGCAGGTTGAAGGTGAACCCATCGAAGACGGAGGTCCTGTGGCTGGGTCATCCCCGGGGGGGGGGGCAGCTCCCGCTGCCAATAATGGACGGCGAGGTGGTTAGTCCGTCGCCGCTGGTTAAAAGCCTGGGGGTCCAACTGGACCCTCTGCTGACAATGGAGGCTCAAGTGTCCACTGTGAGCAGAGCAGCGTTTTTCCATCTGTGCCAGGCGAGGCGGCGTCACCCTACCTTTCCGGTGACGACCTAGCTGTGGTAATCCAGGCCACAGTCATCTCGGGACTGAACTACTGTAACGCCCTTTACATTGGCCTTCCTCTGTCGGTAATCTGGAAACTGAAGATGGTGCAAAACGCTGTGGCTCGACTGCTGGCTGGAGTGACACTAACGTGCCACATCACACCTGTCCTCCAGCGTTTGCACTGGCTCCCCACCGAGTACCGGATTGCCTTCAAAGTGCTGGTGTTAACCTTTAAGGCCTTGAATGGCCTGGGGCCAGTGTATCTGAAGGACCGCCTCTCCCTGCACATTCCCCAGAGACCACTACGGCCCATGGATCAAAACCTATTGGAGGTTCCATCACTCAAGATTTGCCGATTGTCATTGACTCGGCAGCGCACCTTTTCTGTAGTAGCGCTTACCCTTTGAAACGCCCTCCCGGCAGAGGCACGAGCAATAACGGAGTGACAGGCCTTCAGGGGGGCCTGTAAGACCACCCTGTTCTGCCAGGCGCTTAATCTCTAAGGTTGTGCTTTCCATTCTGGTCCTAATCTGTTTTTATTCTGTTTTTAACTACGTTGTGTTGTGTATTCATTGTTGTGAACCACCCTGAGCCTTTTTGGGAAGGGTGGTATATAAATAGAAATAATAAATAAATAAATAAATGTTCTGCAGGACGTTTTCCTTTAGCTTCTCAATAAATATCTCACGCATTCTCAACCAATTCAAACTAGTTTGTGGCAGCCACAAAAACAAACTTTCTGGGGCATAACTACTACTTTCAAAGTAAGGACCACACAATTAAACAGGAAATAACATTTTCAAACCAGGAACAGAACATGGTGTTATGAATCTCCTCCTTTTGTAGTAGAAATCCTAGATTTGGACAAGACCCAACTTCTGCTAGGCAGGAAGGCACAATCAAAGCCCTCCCGATGGATTGCCACCCAGCTTCTGTTGACAACTCATTGAACTCCCACGCAGCAGAACAGCTCTGGCGGTCAGGAGGTTCTTCCTCATGTCTACCTAGAACCCCTTTTCCTGCCATTTGAATCCATGTCTCCATTGTGTCGGTCTCCGGAGTACCTTCCTCCTCAACGGGACCTCCTTTCAAATATTCGAGCATGGCCTTGTGTCTCCTTCTTTCAGCCATAAGCAAAACAAACCCCTGCTCTTTCAGCTGCTCCTCAGGGGGATTCATAGTTTTTAGACCTGTGGTCATCTCGATGTCCCTTCTCTGGACACGTTCCAGTTTGTCCCACTCCGTGATGGTGGACGTCGACCAGCCGGAAAGCCCGCAGCATTCCCGCCACCTGCAAACAGAGGTCCTTTGATATGTCAACGAAGGGGCAGCTCAAGGACTGGATGCTGCGGAGGACATTCAGCAGGAAAATCAGCAAAGGCTGCAGAATGTGTTCGAAGATTGCTGACAGGACGGGTATCAACACCTGGTCACCGATGGCGGTAAGCAGGCCAACCACCAGCACCTGGAGGGACAAAAGAGCAGCATGTAATTTAGAGCTGTGGTAGCCAGGTCAGATTTGGAGGGTTCAGAAGATGAGGAAAAGGATGCTGGGAGAGATTCTGAGGCCCACAGAGAATAATAATATAATAATAATAACGATAATTATAATTATAAAACTTTGTTTATACCCCACCACCATCTCCCCAAGGGGACTTGGGTGGCTTACATGAGGACAAGCCCAACAAAACATCAGTAAAGCAACACAACAACAAATAATAAAACAGTACATCTCTCTCTCGGCATTACTTCGCAAACGAAGATTCTTAGGAAGGACTCATCCCACACTTTTTACAAGTGTGTTGATGACTAAGAAGGCCAATCTGAGATAGGCAAGTCCGGTTGCAGAAAGCACAGCAGAAAGTCTCTTTGGGTAATGTTGTTTCCAAGTTGTGGTTCTTTCTGCGTTGTCGTTTCTCTTCGAGACCCGTTCGGCGTGTCTTCTCGAAAGGGTGGACCATTGTTGGTGATCAATCTGGCCGAGCCTGAGATGTTGTTTCAGGGCGCCCTTGTATCTCTTCTTGGGGGCGCCTCTCTTGCGCTGACCCGTGGCGAGTTCACCATACAGTAGTATTTTTGGGAGGTGGTGGTCCTCCATCCTAAAGGCGTGCCCTGCCCAGCGCAGCTGTGTTCTCAATAGCAAGGCCTCAATGCTGGTGAACTCGCCATGGGTCAGTGCAAGAGAGGCGCCCCCAAAAAGCGATATAAGGACTCTCTGAAACAACATCTCACCAACAATGGTCCACCCTGGCCTCACATCGGGAGGCATGGAGACGCACTATCCACAATGCTGCAGCCTCTTTCGAGAAGACACGCCGAACGGGTTTCGAAGAGAAATGACAACGCAGAAAGAACCGCAACTTGGAAACAACATCACCCAAGGAGACTTTCTGCTGTGCTTTCTGCAACTGAACTTTGCCTATCTCAGATTGGCATTTTTAGTCATCAACGTGCTTGTAAAAAGCGTGGGATGAGTCCTTCCTAAGAATCTTCGTTCGCGAAGTAATGCCGAGAATAATAATAATAATAATTGTTATTATTTGACAGCATAGACTCATATCATCCAGTTCAAAACAGATAATGTGGATTGTCTGCCTTGAAATTCTGGGCTATATGGAAGGGCCCTAAACAGAACAGAACCCTCTCACCTGGAATACGGATTTGCCGAGAAAATGGATCAATTCCAGCAGGAACAACGTGGGGATGTTTACAAGGATCCTCAAGATGGCAAAGAACTCTTTCTGGCTTTGCTGGACGACTTTCTCAAAACTGCCCAAAACAAGAAGAAAACAGGTTTAGCCAAAGGTCTTTTTCTCTGCCAATTCCTGGCACGAAAGGAGCAGAAGAACGACAACAATAGTATTGTATGGTCAGGTTCCCAGCACTAATAGATTAATACATCATCATCATATTCTGCTTTTCTCTCCTGATTAAGACACAAAGCAGCTTCCAGATGATTCAGTTCAGACATGGCTGTTAAAGTGGTGTCAAACTGTGTTAATTCTACAGTGCAGAAGCACCCATAGAGGCATCAGGAACTTGCAAATTGCAAGGATCTATATATTGTAAAAACATTTGCAGTTCTTCAGAGACAAGCTTGCAAAAGTTCCTCCAAAGACACACCAACACGCAACATCTGGAGAATCTGCTTTTCTCTAGTCAAGAGCTTAGGGGTCAGGCTGGACCCCCAGCTGTCTATGGAGGCGCAGATTGCCTGCGCCTGCAAGACAGCGTTTTACCACCTGCGACAGGCAAAAGTCTGGCTCCTTACCTCTCCCGCTGCGACCTGGCCATGGTGATCCAAGCCATGGTCATCTCGAGGCTCGATTACTGTAATGCGCTGTACATTGGCCTACCCTTGTCGGCGATCCGGAAACTCAAGCAGGTGCAGAACGCAGCAGCGCGCCTGCTCTCAGGAGCCGCAAGATCTGCGCATGTAACTCCACTCCTGCACGAACTGCACTGGCTTCCTATTGAATTCCGGATCTCCTTCAAGGTGCTAGTTTTAACTTTCAAGGCCTTATATGGTTTGGGGCCAGTGTACCTGAACATAAGAACATAAGAACATAAGAAGAGCCATGCTGAATCGGACCTCAGCCCATCTAGTCCAGCATTCTGTATCACACAGTGGCCCACCAGTTGTACACGGGGATCTCGAGCAGAAGGGAGGGCAAAACCCTGACCTGCTCCCCGACCCCCACAACCAGTACCCAGGGAAATCCTGCCTACCTCAACCAACTCCGAGGTGGCACTTGAATGTCCTTTTCAGTAACTACCGATACACTTGGTATCCATGAATCTGTCTACTCCTGCCTTGAAGTTGTTCAGGCTGACAGCTGTCACAACCTCTTCTGGAAGTGAGTTCCATAACCCAATGACCCTCTGGGTGAAGAAATATTTCCCTTTGTTAGTCCTAATTTTCCTACCTTGGAGCTTCAGGAGTGCCCTCTAGTCCTAGTGTTTTGTGACAAAAAGAAAATATTTTTCTTTATTCACCTTTTCTATCCCATGCATGATTTTATACACTTCGATCAAGTCACCTCTTAAACGCCGTCTTTCAAGGCTGAAAAGACCAAGGCGTTGCAACCTGATTTCGTAAGGGAGCCGCTCCATCCCTTGGATCATTCTTGTTGCCCTTTTCTGTACCTTTTCCAGTTCCGTTATATCCTTCTTAAGGTGCGGAGACCAGAATTGTACACAGTACTCCAAATGTGGCCTTACCATAGATTTGTAGAGAGGTAATACAACATTTGCTGACCTATTTTCGATTCCCTTCCTGATCATGCCAAGCATAGAATTTGCTTTTTTCACTGCTGCAGCGCACTGGGTTGACATCTTCATTGAGCTGTCCACCAAAACCCCAAGATCCCTTTCCTGGTTTGTCTCGGAAAGCTTTGACCCCATCAATTGGTAGGTGTAGTTGGGGTTCTTTGCCCCGATGTGCATGACTTTACACTTGTTTAGGTTAAACAGGAGCGGCTTACCCCATATGTGCTCAGTAGATCACTGCGTTCAGAGGGGCTCAACTTACTGGAGGTGCCTGGTATCAGGACCTACAGGCTATCAAGCACGCGGCAGAGGGCGTTTACAGTGGCCGCGCCGAGCCTCTGGAACTCGTTGCCGGAGGAGACGAGAGCCCTACAGGGCTTGATGGCATTCCGCAAGTCCGTAAAGACTTGGTTGTTTAGACAGGCATTCGGCCCAGACTGATGCCTGCTATAACCCGCCATCCTGCCGCGTCAGTACCGCCTGCACTACTGTCGCTCTGCTGGGATTTTATTGTCGGGAGCGGGGCTAACTGTGTTTATAATGCTGTTTTATGTGTTTTTATCTGGTTTTATTGTTGTAAACCGCTCTGGGCTCTGGAGAAAGCGGTCTACTAAATCGAATAAATAAATAAATAGTTGCAAAATACCTTTCAGCCCGTTCCAGCATGGAGACCGAATCCCTTCCGGGGTAGAAAAGGGGCTGCTCTCCATAGTCAGGCCAAGTAGCTGAAAAATAGGGAGAAATGATGGTGATGGAGATGATGATACGAGGGTTTCATCAAAGACTCTGGCAAAGACTCTGGCACAAGCCAGTCAGGGTGGTCCAGTGGTGATCGGCACACTGGGTGCAGCGCCTCAAGACCTTGGCCTGCACTTAAACACAATCAGTGCTGGGAAAATTATCACCTGTCAGCTGCAAAAGGCCACCCTACTCGGATCTACACGCATTATTTGCCGATACATCATACAGTCCTACATGTGATCCAATACAACAGCCAGCAGAGTGATCTTGTTTGCTGTGTGCTCATCTTGTTGTGTGCCTAATGATGATCATGATGATAATAATAGAATCCTAGAATTGGAAGAGACCTCGTGGGCCATCCAGCCCAGCCCCATTCTGCCAAGAAGCAGGAAAATCGCATTCAAAGCACCCCTGACAGATGGCCATTCAGCCTCTGCTTAAAAGCCTCCAAAGAAGGAGCCCCCACCACACTCCGTGGCAGAGAGTTCCACTGCTGAACAGCTCTCACAGTCAGGAAGTTCTTCCTCGTGTTCAGGTGGAATCTCCTTTCTCGTAGTTTGAAGCCATTGCTTCATTGCGTCCTAGTCTCCAGGGCAGCAGAAAACAAGCTTGCTCCCTCCTCCCTAGGGCTTCCTCTCACGTATTTATACATGGCTCCCATCATGTCTCCTCTCAGCCTTCTCTTCAGCAGGCTGAACATGCCCAGCTCTTTAAGCCGCTCCTCATAGGGCTTGTTCTCCAGACCCTTGGTCATTTTAGTTGCCCTCCTCTGGACACATTCCAGCTTGTCAATCTCTCCCTTCCATTGTGGTGCTCAGAATTGGACACAGTGTGATTGCAGATGTGGTCTAACCAAGGCAGAATAGAGCCTGGGGAGCATGACTTCCTTGGATCTAGGCGCTAGACTCCTCTTGATGTAGGCCAACATCCTTTTGGCTTTTTAAGCTGCAGCATCACATTGTTGGCTCCTGTTTAACTTGTTGTCCACAAGGACCCCAAGATCTTTTTCACACGTGCTGCTCTCGAGCCAGGCACCGTCGTCCCCCGTTCTGTATCTTTGCATTTCATTTTTTCAGCCTAAGTGGAGTCTCTTGCATTTGTCCCTGTTGAACTTCATATCGTGAGTTTTGGTCAATCATCTCTCTAATCCAGGGGTGCTCATTAGATCAATCGCGATCTACTGGTCGATCGCGTAGGGCGTACTGGTCGATTGCAGGCAGGGTGGGAGGAAGGCTCAGTCCCGCCCCACAGGCTCCCAACGCCGCCCAGGTGTGCCAGCCAGTCAGCGTGGTGGCAGTGTGACCGGCGTCGCTATGGCCCATATGGGAGCCATACACAGTGTGTATGGCTCCCATGCCATTTCCGCTGCCACCATGACGTCACGTGCGCCGTTTTCCCTACCATTTCGGTGGGAATGAGAGGGGGCATAGGCCCCACCCCCAAGGCCTCCCCCGGCTAACTTGTGGTCTCGCCAGAAGGGCGCAGGGGAGGGGCGTGGCCAGAGGCGGCTCCAACTGCGGCGGCTGCAGCATGGACTGGGACTCGGAGCTGCCTGTTGGTAAGCCAGTGAAGGGGCTTCCTCTTTTCTCCCTCCCTGTCCCTCCCCCTCACTCTCTTTCCTTCTTTCCTTCCCTCTTCCCTTTCTTCCTTCCCTCTTTCCTTCCTTCCCTAATTCCCATTCTTTCTCCCTTCCCTTCTTTCCCTCCCTCCCTCCTGTTCCTTCCTTCCTCTCTCTCCCTCCTTTCCCTTCCTTCCTTCCTCATCTCCTTTCTTCCTTTCCTTCCTTTCTCCCCTCCTTCTTGCCTTTCCTTCCTGTTTCCTCCCTCCCTCATGCCTTCCTTCTTTTCCTTCCTCTCTGCCTTGAACATTTGCTGTTTGTTGGTTGTGGGGGTTTTGTGTAAGAAGTTTGCCCCACTTCTGTTGTTAGTGGGGTTCAGAATGCTCTTTGATTGTAGGTGAACTATAAATCCCAGCAACTACGTCTCCCAAATGACAAAATCATTTTTTTAGTGGTGGTAGGGTTGCCACTTTTTGATATAAGAAATAAGGGATATTTATGGGATTTTTCACAAAAATAAGGGACACTTCCTAAAAACTTGAAACTCAAACATTAGGTAGAAATAGTTTTATTAACAGAATAAGATAATGATTGAAACTCACAAAAGAAACTGACTTACACCCTCTTAACAGTACATGGTATGTCTCTGCATGCTTTGTCATGCAGAAAAAACATTCTTAGAACTGCCTTATTTTCTCCATCTGTATTTAGTCCTTGACTTTGCTGACTTTAAAAGTGCGCTGTCTAAACATTAAAATAAAATAAATTTTATAAGACAGCACATCTTCATGATTATTATGTCAATAGTTAACGGTATAGTATAGTATGGGATCCACAGCATTGTATAGTATTGGGATACACAGCTAGGCCTATTTTAAGAGTAACTCTCAAGCAACCAGAAACTATCTTTATCCAACATGATCTAACATTCCCCTTGGGTTACGGTTAATTGAGTCTACTGTACTTTGAAAAAGTCCTGTATCGCCTCTTCCTTCCAACGGGGATGCAGGCAGGCACACACTCGCAAGCGCGAGACTACCAGCCTGCCCTGCGAGTTGGAATCCCCGGGCAGGCATTGCCGTGGAAACCGCATCACGCGCCTTCCTCTGGTCAATCCCGCCCAGTCCTGCCCTGTTAGTCAATAATAAGGGACAGGGCCTGAAAAAACGGGACACAAATTTTAGGGCCAAAATAAGGGACGTCCCTTAGAATAAGGGACATATTCTCCGGCGTCGAGTATTTATGTCACAGCGGATAGGCAACAGAAATATAGAAGTTTAATTCCCCATCGGCCCAAAAACTCCAGTCTCTGTTCGTGTGAAGAATGAAACTCTCATTCAATTCAAAAGGTAAATATATAACTTTGTATTGAATTGTATTTAACAATAACTGGCTAAACATCAAAAAACAACAGCCATCACAGCTACCTTTCTAAACATCCTTTCCTCACAGATATTAAATCCCAACTGACAAATCCCAACTGTCACTTTGTAACTGACATTCCTCAAGGTTCCATTTAGCAGTCTTGAGACAGCGCCATCTGGTGTCAAACATGTCACACTGCAGGTCATCTCAAACTGCGAAAATATATCTTGTGCTGACTCATGAATTGCTATTCAAAATGCAATAATCTGACACATATGGCAACCCTAAGTGGTGGTCACTCCTTGTAGGTGTCTTGTGGACAAATTTGGCAGCAATTCGTCCAGTAGTAAGAAACCAGTTTGTGTGTGTCAACTGTAAAATAGGATGCGTGGAAGGGCCCTGGCTTATCTGAGGTCCTTTCCACACAGTTGAATAAAACCCCATGTTATCTGCTTTGAATCAGATTATATGGCCGTGTGGACTCGGAAAACCCAGTTCAAAGCAGATATTGTGTTATGTGTTTCACATTTTTGTAGTGGGGAGGTAGATCATTTGGACTTGGTTGTTTTATAAGTAGCTCGCATGCTGAAAAAGTGTGGGCACCTCTCCTCTCATCTGTGAAGGTTGTTTTGAATTCCGCTCCTGTCCTCTGGAGTCTTGGCTATCCCTCCCCATTTGGTGTCGTCTGCAAACTTGATGATCCTGCCTTCTAATCCTTCATCTAAGCCAGTGGTTCCCAAAGTGGTGGGTGGTGGGGCGATCTAGGGGGGCGCTGGCTCAGGAGAATTTGGGGGGCGCTGAACCCCTGTAAGGGGGCGGTGGGGGGGGGTTGCCTGAGCCAGGTGACAGGCTACCGTCTATCTCTGTGTGTGTGTCTCTCTCTCTTCTTCCCTCCTCCTCTCGCCAAGCAAGGGATAATAATAATAATAATAATAATAATACCTTTGGGGTTCCCTTCCAACTGGCTGAGTCTTATAGCAATAATAATAATGTCCTTCAACATATTTAGTGGAACGTGGATTCAGTGCGGTAACCAATTTATTAACAAAAAAGGAAACCGATTGCAAAATAGTCAATCGCGATGATTTGAGATTCCTGCTGACGGAAATAGAGCCGAGGATTCCTAGACTGGTAGCAGCAGGCCAGGTAGGGTTGCCATTTTTTGATATAAGAAATAAGGGACATTTACGGGATTTTTCACAAAAATAAGGGACACTTCATTAAAAACTTGAAACTCAAACATTAGGTAGAAATAGTTTTATTAACAGAATAAGATGATTGAAACTCACCAAAAACTGACTTACACCCTCTTAACAGGACATGGTGTGTATCTGCATGCTTTGTCATGCAGAAAAAACATTCTTAGAACTACCTAATTTTCTCCATCTGCATTTAGTACTTGACTTTGCTGACTTTAAAAGTGCACTGTCTAAACATTAAAATAAAATAAATTATATAAGACAGTACATCTTCATGATTATTATGTCAATAGTTAATGGTATAGTATAGTATGGGATACACAGCATTGTATAGTATTGGGATGCTGTAGCACCCATGGGTCCGCCCGGGCCACGGGGGAGGGGTGACGCACCGGGGGTCCCGTTGGCATTGGGACCCGCACAGGCTGAAAGGGACTCGGAGGATGAGTTGGAAGGCCCAGAGCAAGATTGGTCAGCCGTGCCTTTGCCCAGTCCACCGCCAGAGAGTTTAGCCTGGGATTTTGAATGGGAGCATTCTCCCGGGGAAGGAGCGGACCAGGTGGAGATGGGAGGCAGCGAAGCAGATAGCGGAGATAGTTATGAATTTCCCAAAGGGCCGCGGTTCCCAGGAGCTGGCCGAGCAGCAGGTGGAGGCTAGCGGATGGGAAACTTCGGGGGAGGCTGCTTCTCAGGAAGATAGCGATACTAGGCTGGAAGAGCGGGGCCGTTCTCATAACAGGCGCAGGGACATAGAGGAGGGCAGGAGGAGCTGGCATCTGTCCCTAGACCGTCACCGTTCGGAAAGTAGAGACTGGAGGCGCCGGGCCCTAGATCGTCGGGGGTCCCGGCCGAGGGATTAAGTACGGCCCCGTGGGAACTGATCCTCAGTTCTCCGGCCACGTCTATACTGAATAGGCGCGAAGCGGAGTGGGACCACAAGCTAACAGTGGTCATCAAGCCTTGCCTTGGCCTTGTTTCCTGAGCCGCAGCGGTTTGCGGCACCTTGCCCTGGTTCTTGATTCGCATTGGATTGCGAAACCTTGTCCTGTTTCCTGATCCGCATTGGTTTGCGGAGCCTTGCCACGCTTCAAGCTATTTGCTACGATACCTTGGACTATTTGCTTTATACTTTGAACACTTGCATTTTATTGGACTATTTCCCTTTTGGACTGTTTTTTATACTCAATAAAGTAGTTAGCCTTTGCTACGTCTCCGTGTGTGTGTTAAAGGGGCAGTTCTAAGTCGGCGTTTGTGACAGATGCACAGCTAGGCCTATTTTAAGAGTAACTCTCAAGCAACCAGAAACTATCTTTATCCAACATGATCCAACATTCCCCTTGGGTAACGGTTAATTAGTCTACTGTACTTTGAAAAAGTCCTGTATTGCCTCTTCCTTCCAACGGGGACGCAGGCTGCCCTGCGAGTTGGAATCCCCGGGCAGGTGTTGCCATGGAAACCACAGCGCGCACCTTCCTCTGGTCAACCCCGCCCAGTCCTGTCCTGCTAGTCAAAAATAAGGGACAGGGCCTGAAAATAAAGGACACAAATATTAGGGCCAAAATAAGGGACGTCCCTTAGAATAAGGGACATATGGGAACCCTAAGGCCAGGTTCATCCTTCTCATTAAGATGATTTCGAATGTTTTAACTTTTTTTGTATTACCTTTCTATTCTAAGTTCAATAAATAGTTTCATAATTTCAAACTTCAATGTTTCTAATTTACAACTTTATTATATTTTATGAAAAAGGTAGAAATATTAATACATATATCTTTGTGTTTAATTGGTATTAAATAATTTTAAAAAATTAATTTCTAGGGGGGCGGTGAGAAAATTTTTTTTGGAAAGAGGGCGGTAGGCCAAAAAAGTTTGGGAACCACTGATCTAACTTCAATACACGACAAAGTAATTACTATTGCAACTTCTATACACACTGCTAAACCACAATGTTTAAAGGGGCAGTGTCAAAGGAATACCAAGACATAGCATATATAGGGAAAAACCACTATATTGTATGGCAGTATATGCTCAATAGCAGAACAATATTACACACAGTACAATGTAATGCAAATAATCAATCATGTGATTAATACACAGTATGAGCATGAATCACAAGCCCATATACATGGTTGGGCGAAGGAGTATTCCACTTGGCACTGAGTAACCCTTAGTGAAGTCCTGGGTGTAGTGACCCATGGACCTGCGACTGAGTCAATAGGGGAACCTTGGTAGGTGGCAGAGCTGGTGGCTGCTATGGTGGGCAGGCGCCACCATAGCAGCCACCAGCTGCCACCTACCAAGGTTCCCTAGTGACTCAGTCGCAGGTCCATGGGTCACTACAGTATTCCTTTGACACTGCCCCTTTAAACATTGTGGTTTAGCAGTGTGTATAGAAACCACTGATCTAAGTCATTAATGAAGAACCTGAACAGGATATATTGATGCAGTGCAAATCTTGGACGGGTTCTATCTGGAAGAGGATGCGGGGAAGGGAAGGGAAGACCGCCCTCTTGTGGCAAGAAACTATCCCAAATTCAACTAAAATGCGTTGAGCAGTCTTCACCCCAAAATCCAGAATCAGAAATCATCCAGTTAGGGAAACCCTTGCTTTCTGATGGATCACTGTACATAAACGTCGTTTTGTGCACACAATATTGTGTAACACCACTTTCATGCTATGTTCATAGGTTGTGTTTGAAACATTAATGAATTTGAGTTTTAGATCTGGGTCCTGACTCCAAGATGATGATGACGACAATAATAATAATAATAATAATAATAAATCTTTATTTATACCCCGCCACCATCTCCCCAACATGAGGCCAGGCCCAAACAACAAATTATAATAAAATAAAAATCAAAAACATCAACAACAACACAATAAAAATACAAACATATAAATAAAAGAACAATATGCAAATACAAAATCTAAAATCACAAATGACAAGGCAAGCTGCATGCGTAAGATAACATGTTAAAAACTCAGGGTGAGATGACAGGAGTAGATTCTTTGCAGAGGAGAGCTCGTATAGACACGGGTTGTGGGAGGCCTTCATATAAGCGGGGAGAGTGTACTGCAGAGACAGAAGCATTGAGGAGAGCAACGGCATACGGTTAGGTGGCTACTCTCCAAAGGCGCAGAGGAAAAGCCAGGTTTCAGGTGTTTTTTTTTAAAGGTTTCCAAAGTGGGGGCTTTCCTAATCTCTCCGGGCAATGAGTTCCATAGTCGGGGGGCCACAGAGAAGGCTCTCTCCCTTGTGCCCTCCAGACGAGCCTGTGAGACTGGCAGGAGCGAAAGGAGAGCCTCTCTCGAAGATCATCGAAGAGTTCGGGCTGGTTCATGGAAGGAGATCCAGTCACGAAGGTAGCCGGGTCCCAAACCGTTTAGGGCTTTATAGGTGATCACCTGCCCCTTGAATTGAGACCGGAAAATAAACGGCAGCCAGTAAAGCTCCTTAAACAGGGGGTTGACCGCTCCCTGTAACTTGCCCCAGTTATTAATCTGGCTGCTGAGCGTTGGACAAGTTGAAGTTTCCGGGCCGTCTTCAAGGGTAGCTCCACGTAGAGTGCATTGCAGTAATCCAGTCTAGCAGTAACTAAGGCATGGACCACTGTGGTCAGGTCAGACTTCGCAAGCTATGGTCGCAGTTGGCGCACGAGTTTTAACTGTGCGAAGGCCCTCCCAGCCACCGCATCAAGTGTCAGCGCTGAGTCCAGGAGGACCCCCAAACTGCGGACCTGAGACTTCAGGGGGAGTGCAACCCCGTCCAGCACAGGTTGCCCCTCAATACCCCGGTCAGATGAGTGACTGACCTGGAGGACTTCTGTCTTTTTTTAAAAAAAAAATATTTATTGAGGTTTCTTCAATAACAATAAAAGAGGTGGAACAAATTTGGGTATAGGACAGTAGGAAGGAAAGAAGAGAACACAGGAGCAGATGTGGGAGGGGGCAGGGGTGAACCAGGAGGGGGAGGAAGGAGGGGATACAGGAGGGGGAGAGGGGTTGTTTGGGGCTAGGTATGGGGGAGAGGTCAGGAGAAGGAGGAAAACAAAACAGGGGGGCGGGGGAAGCCCTCCGGCTTCCGGTGTGTTTGTATTGTCCAAATTGTTCAGTTGGGGGGAGGAAGGAGCGTGTGCATGTTTGTCCTTGTGGTGTGGAGGGAAGGGAAGAGGAAAAGGGGAGGGAGCAAGTTGCCTCTCAGCAGGTCTTTGAGTATCTTGTGCCTGTATCAGGAAGCCTACGGTAGCTGCGTTGGTCTGAGTCCCAGATCCTTAGGTAGGCCACGAAAGGTGACCAATCAGTTCTACACAATCGCGTCCCCTCCAGGTCACTCATGTAATAGGAAAGTCTGTCCATGCTCATGATGTCCTGGACTTTCTCCACCCATTCTGCAAGACAAGGCGTGTCTTTAGACCTCCACTTTTTCGCGTACACCATCCGTGCTGCCGTGGAAAGGAACAAGAACAGCCGTTCATCATTCTCGTCTGCAAGGTCACTGTCCTCCACCATTCCTAAGAGGCAAGCCTCTGGTGTCATCTCCAGTGTGGCACGTAGAATCTTTTGAATTTGAATGAAGATTGTTTTCCAATATTTTGAAGCTTCCTTGCAGGACCACCACATGTGATAAAAGGTGCCTGTCTGTGACCCACATTTCCAGCATGCTGTCTGGGCGGATTTGTACATCAGGCCCAGTTTATGGGGGGTCATGTACCATCTGAAGAACATTTTGTACCAATTTTCCTTCAGATCGATGGCGTAGGTGATTTTGATTTTCTTCCGCCAGACTCTCTCCCATTCTTGCATTCTGATTGTGCGGCCGACATTTTGCGCCCATTTTATCATGCAGGGTTTTACCTGTTCGGTCTCTGTTGACCATTCCAGGAGTCGCCTGTAAGCCTTGGAGATGAGTTTTCTCTTTGTTTAGGAAGCTATTCCAGAATCGCTCCCCTTCCTCGAAGCCTGTTTGCTCATCTCCCTGGAAGATCGTTTTGACCTGCAAGTGTTGAAGCCAAGTGAGAGATTTGCACTGTTGCTGTAGCAACGACCTTGGTTTGAGACATCTCCTCTTCCCCACCTTGACTGACAGGTCCTCATATGTCGGCCATGTGGTCCAGCCCAACAGGTTTCTTTGTTGCGCTTCTATGGGTGACACCCACAGGGGTTTTTTTTGGTAAAACCTCCCCTTGTAGGTCTCCCAAATTCTCATCAGTGCCGCTCTTATCGGGTGGAAGGACTTCTGTCTTATCGGGATTGATCCTCAGCTTGTTCCTCCTCATCCAGAGCGTCACAGCGGCCAGGCACTGGTCCAATATCCGAGGGGCTTCCTTGGAATCTGGTGGGAAAGAGTCGTGGGGTTTGGTGTCATCTGCGTAGAGGTGGCACCCAACTCCAAAACTCCAGATGACCTCACCCAGCGGTTTCATGTAGATGTTGAATTGCATGGGGGACAAAATAGATCCTTGCAAGACCCCACAGGTGAATGGCCAGGGGTCCGAGAAGGAGCAAATACCAGTATTCAGTGTGTGTGCGTGTGTGTGTAAAATCCCAAATCCAAAACACTCCTTGTCCAGAGCATTTCAGGTTAAGAGATACCAATTTTTTTTTGCAATTTTCAGAAAATATACAAATACTGCCAGCACTGTTTGGGGTTTTCCAAGGGAGCAGCTACACTGTTGAATGAATGCAAGTTTGACGCCACCTTAATGCTGAATTATATGGAATCCTGAGAGTTGTAGTTCCATAGGTACTTTAGACTTCACTGCCGGAGATTACTGGTGCTTCCCCAAACTATAACTCCCATGGCAGTGCTTAGTATTGCGCCACAGCCATGGAAGCAGCACCAAACTGCATTAATTCTATAGTGCAGATGCATCCTATGGAGACGGAGGATTTACGTGAGAACCGCACAACAGTTCCGCTGGCAGAAGGCAGTGTGTGCGAGTCTTTCCCGCCCCAAAGGGCACCGGAGGCTTTCAGTTCCTCCTTACGTTTCCATTTTTGTGACCCTTTCTTTCCGGAGACGGTTCCTCTTCTTGGGGGCCCAACACTGGCGCTTCTCAAGGGAGTGGCAACCTTTTTGAGTTGGGCTTGGAGGTGGCTATAGAAATAAATATGTACTGTTGGTTTCGTGGGATTGACAGAACTCTAAAACCACTGGATGAATTGACACCAAATTTGGACACAAGACACCTCTCAAGCCAACGAGTCACCGTCACTCATAAAAACACCGAAAAACACAGCGGAAGGGACTTTAAAGGCCAAAAACAACATTACAATGCATGTGCAAAACCACATATATAAACGCAAACACACATACTGTATATACTTTCTCTCTCGGCATTACTTCACAAACGAAGATTCTTTAGGAAGGACTCATCCCAGGCTTTTTACAAGCGCGTTGATGACTAAAAAGGCCAACCTGAGATAGGCAAGTCCGGTTGCAGAAAGCACAGCAGAAAGTCTCCTTGGGTGATGTAGTTTCCAAGTTGCGGTTCTTTCTGCGTTGTCGTTTCTCTTCGAGACCCATTCGGCGTGTCTTCTCGAAAGAGGCCTCAGCATTGTGGATAGTGCGTCTCCATGCCTCCCGATGCGAGGCCAGGGTGGACCATTGTTGGTGATCAATCTGGCCGAGCCTGAGATGTTGTTTCAGGGAGTCCTTGTATCTCTTTTTGGGGGCGCCTCTCTTGCGCTGACCTGTGGCGAGTTCACCATAGAGTAGTATCTTTGGGAGGCGGTGGTCCTCCATCCTAGAGACGTGCCCTGCCCAGCGCAGCTGTGTTCTCAATAGCATGGCCTCAACGCTGGTGATCCCTGCTTGCTCAAGGACAGCAACACTAGTCACATAGTCGGTCCAGTGTATATTTAGGATTGTGCGAAGAGAGCGCTGATGAAAGTGTTTGAGGAGCTGTAGATGTTGGCAATAGGTGTTTCAGACACATATAGGAGAATAGACAGTACGATAGCTCTGTACACATTGATTTTGGTGCTTTGCCTCAGGTGTTTGTTGCTCCAGACTCTTTTGTGAAGCCTTCCGAATGCACTCTATGCCTTTGCTAATCTGTGATCTCTCTCTTTATCAATCTTGGTGCCTGAGGAGATGATGCTTCCCATGCAGGTGAACTGCTGAATTAAGCACAGATTTGCCTATGCTGATGTGGGGATGATGGTGTTCTTCTTGTTGTGTGGGCTGGTAGAGAACTTCCGTTTTCTTCAAGCTGACTTCCAGCCCAAACATACATACATACATACATATATACACAACACACACACACACATAAATAAATATACATATACTGTATATACATATGTGTGTGTGTTTATATATATTAGCCCTGGTTGATCCATGGTTCTAAATGCTTCAAAAGTACTTACAAAACAAAACTTCTGGTGGTGAACATTTCAGATCTCCCGTCTTGTGGTTTGAAGCCATTGTCCCATTGCGTCCTAGTCTCCAGGGCAGCAGAAAACAAGCTTGCTCCCTCCTCCCTATGACTTCCTCTCACGTATTTATACACACATGGCTATCATGTCTCCTCTTCTCCTTATCTTCTGAAGGCTAAACATGCCCAGCTCTTTAAGCCGCTCCTCATAGGGCTTGTTCTCCAGGCCCTTGATCATTTTAGTCACCCTTCTCTGGACACATTCTAGCTTGTCAACATCTCCCTTCAATTGTGGTGCCCAGAATTGGACACCGTATTCCAGATGTGGTCTGACCAAGGCAGAATACAGGGGTAGTATGATTTCCCTGGACCTAGACACTAGACTCCTAATGATGCAGGCCGAAATCCCATTGGCTTTTTTTGTTGGAGTCACTCTGGACCGTGCTCTGACTAACCAGATGCACATCTTAAATCAGGCCCGGATTACCCATAAGGCCAGACTAGGCCATGGCCTCAGGCGGCAGGTTTTGGGGGGCAGCGGATTCGGCCCCCCAAAAACATTTAAAAAACCAAAAACGCCCCCTCATGGCGCTTCCCGCCCCTCTCCCGAGAGAGTCATCATATCTCGGGAGAGGGTGGGGGAGAGCGCTGCGAGGGGGCGGAGGAGGGAATGGCGCCCTCCCTTGCCTGGGCCGCCCCTTGCAAAGGAAGGAGGCGGCGAGGAGGAAGGGAAGCTCCGCCGGCGGGCATGCATGCATGCGCACGCACGCCCGCCAGCGGGCTTCCCTTCCTCCTCCTCCGCCTGGCCGCCTCCTGCCTTTGCAAGGGGCGGCCCAGGCGGCGAGGAGGAGGGCGGGACTTCCCTTCCTCCTCCTCGCGTCTTCCTTTTGGTCACGGGAGGAGGAGGTGGACGGAAGGTGCGTGGCACCGTGGGGCTTCTGTCCGCCGCCTCCTCCACCTCCCGCGACCGAAAGGAAGGCGCGAGGCGGAGGAAGGGAAGTCCCGCCCTCCTCTTCGCACCCTCCTTTGGTCGCGGGAGGTGAAGGAGGCGGCGGACGGAAGCCCCACGGTGCCGCGCACCTTCCGTCAACCTCCTCCTCCCGCAACCGAAAGGAAGGCGCGAGGTGGACGGAAGCCGTGGGGCCGGTGCCGCGTGGCTTCCGTCCACCTCGTCGGGCCCTCCTTCTGGTTACGGGAGGAGGCGGCGACGGAAGCCGCATGGCCAGGGCGTCTGCCGCACATGCGCAGCAGCGCCCTGGGGGCGTGGCTTTCTGCATCCTGGGGGCGTGGCTTTCCGTGCCCTGGGGGCGTGGCTTTCAGCGCCCGGGAGGAGGCGGCGCGGGGCGTCTTGGCCTCGGGCGGCCGAAGAGCCTAATCCGGGCCTGTCTTAAATATCAAGCGAAAAGTGGGCGCTAGAAACAATATCATACGGAAGATGACTGGCACAACCTGGGGGTCACAACCAGACACAGTGAAGACATCTGCCCTTGCGCTTGGCTACTCTGCTGCTGAATACAGGTGCCCAGTGTGGAATACATCTCACCACGTTATAACAGTGGACGTGGCTCTTAAGGAGACATGCCGCATTGTCACAGGATGTCTAGGCCCTACTCTTTAGGAATCCATTGGAACTCAAGACCATCATCCTTGTGACATCGCAAGTGACCACCCTTCGGTCCAAGTATCGGAGTCAAATCCATCATCATGATCATGGTTGGCCATAGAAAGGCCAGTTACCTTCTGTCTGGGTGCCTTTGCTGAGGGTCTGGGTCCGGCCTTGAGCCCTGGGTTCAAGCCAATCACGGTCCAGGTGGCTCCACTCCTCTCTTGTCTCAACTTGGTCCAGGTCTGGCTTCAGCGAAGGGACGGAGCCGCCTAAAGAGACAAGGTAGAACCAAGCACTCACTAACACCGACATCATTTGGGGGTTTTCACAGCCCCCTCCGTTAGATATAGGTAGGCCAAGAATCCTAGAGTTGGAAGAGTCCCCCCAGAGTCGAGGAAGGCGCCATCTAAGCCTTCCCAACAAAGGGCCCTCCAGCCTCTGCTTGAAAACCTCGGAAGAACTTGTGGAAATGGGTCAAACCATCACAGCGGCCAAGCAGCAGTTCAGGACCCGGACAGCCTCCTTAGTAGCAGATGGGAAGGCGTGGCGGAGTTGCTTACAGGTGACACCGCACCCCGAAACTCCGGATGATCTCCCCCAGCGGCTTCATGTAGATGTTAAACAACATGGGAGACAGTATTGAGACCTGAGGAACCCCACAAGACGATGCTTATCTTTGCTCCTTTTTGTGTGGGTGAATTTACTTAGGAATTCCAGCGCTTATTTCCTGTTGTTATCGGCATTTCCCATCTATCCATTACCTAGGTAAAGGTAATGGTTTCCCCGTGGCATTAAGTCCAGTCGCTCACCTCCATTTCTAAGGCAAAGAGCCGGCATTGCCCATAGACACCTCCAAGCTCATGTGGCCGGCATGGCTGCAAGGAGCACTGTTACCTTCCTGCCAGAGCGGTACCTATTGATCTACTCACATTGGCATGTTTTCGAACTGCTAGATTGGCAGAAGCTGGGGCTGACAACGGAAGTTCACGTCGCTCCCCGGAATCGAACCTGCGACCTTGCGATCAACAAGCTCAGCGGCTCAGCAGTTTAATCCACTGTGCCACTGGGGGCTCCCATTATATAATAATATTATGATATATTGTTGTTGTTATATAATATTGTTGTTATTATATAATATATTATATAATAATGTTATAATATATTGTTGTTATATAATAATATTGTTGTTATTATATAATATATTATAATATAAAAATATATTGTTGTTATTATATTATATATTATTATATATTATATAACAACAACAACCTTCTTAAGCATAGAGAAGGAAAGCCTGCAAGGGGATATCTTTGGGTCATCTGCACTGTAGAATTAATGCTGTTCGACACTGCTTAAACTGGCTTGAAAACTATCTAAGTACCTTAGGTGACCACACACCGGGGCTCCATCCATTACCTATCCTTCCCAATTTGGAGTCACCTGAAAATCTGATAAGTGTGCGGATTGCAAGCTTGTTTTTCACAAGGTCTTTGGCCTAACTACAACTCCCGCAATTCCATAGCATTGAGCCATGGCCTTTGCAAGTGGTGCCAAACTGCATTCATTCCACAGTGTAGACACGGCCCCTTTTCTCACCCCTTCCCCAAGCATTGGTGCTTCAAACCCATTTGACCTCACAAAAATCCCATGTATGCAGAGGTGGCAGCTTCTCCATTTCCAACCTGAGCTTCTGCTTCTCCAAAGCCGTGCAGAAGTACCTCTCGATATTCTATATAATAAAAAATATTTCCTAACTTGGAATAAGGAAATAATAAAATTTATTTGGAAAGGGAAACCATCTAGAATAAACTGGATAAACATGATCGATAAAAAACAGAGGGGTGGATTCAATGTCCCGGATTTAAAAACTTACTACGAAGCATGCGCACTAGAATGGGTGATGGAGTGGGCAAAATGAGAGAATACATCAATACTTAATCTAGAAGGGCATGACCTCAGGGTAGGGTGGCACTGTTACATGTGGTACGATAGAGCCAGTATAGAAAAAAACTTTAATAATCATTATTTAAGAAGAGCTCTGTTGAAGGTGTGGCACATATATAAAAGAAGATTATGTGAGAAAACTCCCCTTTGGATTTCCCCCCAAGAAGCCTTCCATAGGAGACAGCAAGATAAAAAAACATGGCTACCCTATAAGATGTTGTTAAAGCAATCCCCAACAGGGCCGACCCTAAAAGATATGAGTGCACTGGAAGAGTTGGATAATTCAATGAACTGGCTCCAGTACTTTCAAATAAATGAGATCTTCAAAAAAGATAAAGTACAGGGCTTCGGAGAAACTAATACAATCTGGGATAAGCTAGTAGAAAAAGAACAAGAGGATTTCATCCCTATACAACATACTCTTAGAATGGCAGACGGAGGAGGAGAGAGTCAAATCATGCATGATCAAATGGGCCCAGGACATAGGCCACTCTATCCCTCTGAACCGCTGGGATAGAGTGTGGAATAAACATCTAAAATTGACTTATGCTTATGACCTAAGGGAGAACATAATGAAAATGGCCCATAGATGGTACCTAACACCCACGAAAATGGCAAAGTTTAATAAGAACGTTAGTAATATCTGCTGGAAATGCGAAAAAGGAATTGGGAGCCTATACCACATGTGGTGGACTTGCCACAAAGCAAAGAGTGTTTTGGAAGGTGATCTTTAGGGAGATGAGAAAGATGTTAGAGATCGATTTTGAGTTTAAACCTGAATATATGCTCTTGGGTCTGATTGATTTTGAGCTAGAGGATAATAAGGAAAAATTGTTTATATATTGTATAATAGCGGCGAGGATGACCTATGCAAAGAGGTGGAAGGCTGAAGATACTCCTGAGCTATGGGACTGGAAAATGAAAATCTTGGACATAGCAAATATGGATTCATTAACATCTGCACTAGCGGAAGACATCCACAGAAAAAAAAGACAGATTGGTCCCTCATCACCACTTATTTTAATAAATCTAAGACAAACTTATTGGTTGAACTTTATAACATAGGTACATAAGTACTACCCCACTAGGACTATGTGGAGGAAGTTCGAAGATTAGATTTTTTCTTTTTTTGAATAATTATAAAACTAGCATTTATTTTTGGCCAGTCGGCTTCTACCGATATGGTAGTTAATTCTTTGGGAGTTGAGAGAGTAGGAAGCACTCTGTGTACGTTCTGTTTTGTCCTGCCCTGTTGTGTCTTGTGCGGGGGGTTGGGGGTGGGGAGGGGGTGGAAGGCCAACCGGGGTTTGTGTGTGCAGCCTTGCACGGCTATCTTTGTTTGTCTTGTTTGTTATCTTCACCTTATAACTCAATAAAAATCATTAAAAAAAAAGATATAGAGAAGCAGATGGGAATGTATTCTGTGAGCAAGTTCCTCCTATTCAAGTATACACCAAGGGTGCGAAATGCCTCTACTACTGGTAAATTTCAAAATAAAATTAGATACCAATAAAATTACATCAGTATGGTAAATGCTTTTGAATATTTACATAAAACTGTAATTTAAGATAGGACTGCCCAATTCTAATTATTAATCCATTCCGACCTTCTTCATTGAAAATGTGCTTTCGTATCCTTTCGTATCCTGTAATAACAATAATAATAGAGTAAAATAATAGAGTAAAATAATGGAAATGTAATAATAACAATAATAAATAGAGTAAAATAATAAATGTAATAATAACAATAATAGAGTAAAATAATAAATGTAATAATAACAATAATAAATAGAGTAAATAATAAATGTAATAATAATAGAGTAAAATAATGGAAATGTGATAATAGCCATAATAAATACATTAAAATAATAAATGTAATAATAACAATAATAAATAGAGAAAAATAATGGAAATGTAATAATAACAATAGAGTAAAATAATGGAAATGTAATAATAACAATAAATAGAGTAAAATAATAAATGTAATAATAACAATATTAAAGTAAAATAATAAATGTAATAATAATTAACATTATTATGTATTTATAACAGAATAAAATAATAAATAACCTTGACTCGAGTATAAGCCGAAGGGAATTTTTCCAGACCAAAAAAAGGTCTAAAACACTAGGCTCATACTTGAGTATATACAATATATGGGTCTCAGGCCCCTTCTATACTGCCGTATAAAATCCAGATTATCTGCTTTGAACTTAATGACATGGCAGTGTAGACTCAGTGCTCTTTCTCTCATCCATTTTTCTGCATTGCTTTGTTCCTATTATTATTGTTATTCCCCTTTGATTACGGGTATTTATTTACTTACCTATTAATACCTCCTTGGGGTCTTCAGGTGGGGGATCCGTCCAGGTCTCCTTCTTGACTGGTAAGTTCTGGTTTGGTTCAAAGGCATCAAGAGTTCCCTCGGAGTCGATACTCCTCCAGAGGCTGGAAAGATGAAATCAGAAGTATACAACATCTCATGACATTTATTCATGATATAATAAATGCATCACTAAAAAAATGTGCATAGTCCCAAAGGAAGGGAATGCTTAAGGGATTTTGTCCTAGGGGCATCTTGGAGGTAATGTAGTCATAGAACCTAGAGTTGGAAAGAATTCCATGAATTCATATAGCTATGCAGTAATTGGAAAAGCCTGTTTGAAAAGCCAGGTTTTCACCTTCCTTCAAAAAGTCAGCAGGGAGGGGGCCGATCTTATATCCAGTTGAGGGGCCACCACCAAGAAGGCCCCGTCTCTCGTGTCAGATTATTGCATTTGAATAGCAATTCATGAGTCAGCACAAGATATATTTTCGCAGTTTGAGATGACCTGCAGTGTGACATGTTTGACACCAGATGGCGCTGTCTCAAGACTGCTAAATGGAACCTTGAGGAATGTCAGTTACAAAGTGACAGTTGGGATTTGTCAGTTGGGATTTAATATCTGTGAGGAAAGGATGTTTAGAAAGGTAGCTGTGATGGCTGTTGTTTTTCGATGTTTTGCCAGTTATTGTTAAATACAATTCAATACAAAGTTATATATTTACCTTGTGAATTGAATGAGAGTTTCATTATTCACTCGAACAGAGACTGGAGTTTTTGGGCCGATGGGGAATTAAACTTCTATATTTCTGTTGCCTATCCGCTGTGGCATAACGCCGAAAATCTCGTCCCCACCAAACACATCTTGATGATCCTGCCTTCTCAGCCTTCATCTAAGTCAGGGGTGCTCATTAGGTAGCTCGGGAGCTACTAGTAGATCTTCGGCCCTCTTCCAGGTGATCTTCGGGCCTCACCAGCCGGATGGGGTGCTCCTGCCATGTGCGCGCGCACCCTGCGCACACGTGCGCTCCTGCTGCTGGCTTCCGCTCTTGCGGTGCTACTTTCGCCTGCGGGGCAATGCAGGAAGAAGGAAGCACGAGGCGGGGCCTCTGGAGGGAGCGCCCTGCCTCTCTCTCGTCCAGAGGCAGCTGTGCAGCCTCCGTTGCCGGCGCGTCAGGCAGGGCGGAGCGCTCCTCTGGATGCCCCGCCTCGTGCTTTCTCCTTCCTGCAATGCCACGCAGGCGGAAGAAGCGCTGCGCGGGCGGAAAACAGCAGCAGGAGCACGCACAGTGGCAAGAGTGCGCGGCAGCGGGAGCGCGCGGGAGCCCACAGCGGCGGGGGCAGGTAGATCTTTTGGACTTGGTTGCTTTAAGAGTAGCTCGCATGCTGAAAAGGTGTGAGCACCCCTGATCTAAGTCATTAATGAAGATCCTGAGCAGAACCGGGCCCAGGAGGGAACCCTGACTACAACTCCCAGGATTCCAAAGTATTGAGCCATGGCCATTCAAGTGGCATCAAACAGCATTAACCCTAAAGTGTAGACACACTTGTGATCTAAGGACATGTACCAAAAACAAAGATATAAATATAATACGGAAGGCGACCTACCCATTCCGCTGAAGGTTTCCTTCCTCTTTCCCGTGACAGGCTTTTCTCCAGTTTGTATGCCACGTTCCTCCACGGCCACTATATAAAATTCAATTGACACTGAATTAAAAAATATATATTCAACTGTGTCACTTTGAGCTTCATTTCAGAGAGGAAAGGACAGGACAACAACAATGCCACAAGCCACAATATATAATTATGATATTGTACTATTATGATATTGTATTGCATTATAATATTGTTATCAATAATATATACAGTATGTATACAATATATTATATTATTAGCACAGCACAATATTAGTATTATGCATTACTGTATTGTACTATAACAACAACAACGCGACAAGCCAGAAAAGGTAGTCCCATGGTGATCGGCACACTGGGTCCAGTGCCTAAAGACCTTGGCCTGCACTTAAAAACAATCGGCGCTGACAATATCACCATCGGTCAGCTGCAAAAGGCCACCCTGCTTGAATCTGCATGCATTATTCACTGATACACCAGAGAGTTCTAGACACTTGGGAAGTGTCCGGCGTGTGATCAAATACAAAATAGGGATCTTGTTTGCTGTGGACTCATCTTCTTGTGTATTTAATAATAATAATAATAATAAGCGACAACAACCTCTTTTAAACCCCTCTCTGAAGCAAATATATTATTTCGGCCTTACTTCGCGAACGAAGATTCTTAGGAAGGACTCATCCCACGCTTTTTACAAGCGCGTTGATGACTAAAAAGGCCAATCTGAGATAGGCAAGTTCGGTTGCAGAAAGCACAGCAGAAAGTCTCCTTGGGTGATGTTGTTTCCAAGTTGTGGTTCTTCCTGCATTGTCGTTTCTCTTCGAGACCCGTTTGGCATGTCTTCTCGAAAGAGGCCGCAGCATTGTGGAGAGTGCGTCTCCATGCCTCCCGATGTGAGGCCAGGGTGGACCATTGTTGGTGATCAATCTGGCCGAGCCTGAGGTGTTGTTTCAGGGAGTCCTTATATCTCTTTTGGGGGGGCTCTTGCGCTGACCCGTAGCGAGTTCACCGTAGAGTAGTATCTTTGGGAGGTGGTGGTCCTCCATCCTAGAGATGCGCCCTGCCCAGCGCAGCTGTGAATTTGGCTTTAATTATTTTTTGAGATTCCCTATGTACCTCTTTCCAGTACTTTGCTACCTTTTTGCAATTCCACCATTGGTGTATGTATGTGGCAAGTTTTTTATTGCATTTCCAACATTTATTAGAGTAGTATCTTTGGGAGGCGGTGGTCCTCCATCCTAGAGATGTGCCCTGCCCAGCATAGCTGTGTTCTCCATAGCATGGCCTCAATGCTGGTGATCCCTGCTTGCTCATGGACAGCAACATTAGTCACATAGTCGGTCCAGTGTATATTTAGGATTGTGCGAAGACAGCACTGATGAAAGTGTTCGAGGAGTCGTAAGTGTTGGCGATAGGTGACCCATGTTTCAGACTCATAGAGGAGAATAGACGGTATGATAGCTCCGTACACACTGATTTTGGTGCTTTGCATCAGGTGCTTGTTGCTCCAGACTCTTTTGTGAAGCCTTCGGAATGCACTCTATGCCTTTGCTAATCTGTGATCTATCTCTTGATCAATCTTGGCGTATGAAGAGATGATGCTTCCCAGGGAGGTGAACTGCTGAACGGACTTAAGCACAGATGTGCCTATGCTGACGTGGGGATGATGGTGTTCTTCCTGTGGTGCAGGCTGGTAGAGGACTTCCGTTTTCTTCAGGCTGACTTCCAGCCCAAACAGCTCTGACGCTGTTGCAAAGCAGGACGTGAGGCGCTGCAGAGCTGCTTCTGAATGGGCGACAAGGGCAGCATCGTCAGCAAAAAGCAGCTCACGGCCTAGATAGTTTAGAGTCTTACTGTGAGCCCTCAGACGGCTTAAGTTCAACAAGCTGCCATCAGTACGATCGCATATATAAATGCCGTCTTCTTCTTTGAGGTCTGCCATAGCCCTTTGGAGCATCATGCTGAAGAAGATTGTTGAGGTTGGCATCACAGAAATAAATAAAGGCAAAGATAATAAGAACATACCTCCAAAAAGGATCATGTTTCGGTTCTTCCATAGCGTGGCGAATTTGGTGTCCACTCTGCCATTGCTCTGCCATTGATGTGCAAATAACCTCTGGAACGGATCCTGGTTGTTGCTGCTTCTTCCTACTCATCCCTTTCCCCATTATTATAGATTGTGTTATGAATATATTTATTTATAATTATTTATGGATATAATAATAATAATATTATAGAGACTCAAAGAGCCAGGTTTAGCACAGCAGGTTAAACTGCTGTGCTGCAAAAAAAATCCTGCCGATCGAAAGGTCAGAAGTTTGAGCTCGGGTCGAGGTTGAGCCCCCGCTGTTAGCCCCAGCTCACCTGCCCACCTAGCAGAAATGCAAGTAGATAAATAGGTACAGCTTTTTTTGGGTCTTTGTCAAAGAACTGTAAAGTTTATTCAAACAGTGGTTTAAGCGTAGAGGTTTCAGAGTTCAAAGCTTAGGTGGTTACAATATCTTCTCAGAGGTACGTTTCTTAAGGTTACAATAACTAACTATGGAGATACAGCTTGATACTATATCACTGCACTCCTAGAACTAACAACTCAGCAGTTTTTTCCACTCTGCTGGCCCTTAAAACCAACTGCTCTCCTGGCAGTTCAACCGCAGCTTTACTACAGGTAAATAGGTACGGCTTTTAACGAGAAGGTAATAAAGGCGCCCTTAAAGGACACAGATGGGAAGAAAGCTCCTCGTCATGGAAGACAGAGCGACACCACCCCCCCCCCCTGTGGCCAGAGTTGAGCATAGCCTCCAAGATTCCGGAAATAAGATGGGAAAACATTAATAATAATAATAATAATATGCTGCTGCTGACTGGTAGAGTTTCCTTCTCTGGAGGTTTCTAAGCCGATACTGGATGGCCATCTGTCAGGAGGGATTTGATTGTGTTTTCCCGCATGGTAGACGTGAGTTGGACAAGATGACCTCTGCGGCACCTTTTAGCAAAAATGTATGGTGTTGTGGTTGCTTTTAAGCAGAGGCTTGATGGCCATCTGTCGGGAAGGATCGCATTGTGTCTTCCTGCCTTGCACAAGTGGGTTGGACTAGATGGCCTTTTGGGAGGGGGTGGTGGTCTCTCTTCCAACTTTAGGATTCTATAAACTATTCCAAAAAACAGCCACAGCTTTCCTGCAAAGACACATTAAGAAGAATATAAAACTATTAATTTTTCCATTCATCCCTTTATATTTAGGCTTCTATCATAACAATAGGACTAGAACTGCCAATGCCAAGGGGAAGGATGCTAGAGAATCAATGGGAATTTCAGAAGGCAATGTTCATTCCATGGATTCCATGGCTGCAGCCCCATCGTCCTTGGACCTTTCTGCCTACCTGACCTATGTTGCAAGGCTGCTGTTAAGATCACAGGTAGCAGCAGCAGCAGCAGCAAACGAAGATTCCTCCAAAGGAAAACAATTGTGCATCACTCTATATTTTCTATCTCTATCGTCCCGGCTTGAGCGACAGCGAACGGGCGGTTCTGATTGGTCGGAGATACGCCCGCCCTTTTTTTTGCATAACTCCGCCCACGCCATGACGCAATCGGTTGCCAATCGGCGCTTGATCTATTCTCAGCTGGGAAAACAGAAAGGAAAAGAGGCGGGGAAAACAAAAAGGAGGAGGAGTTGAAGGCGTGGCTTGGTTCTTAAAGGAGACGTGACGCTTTAGAGATTATTGGATTTGAACTGGGTCATACAAACCTACACTGCCATATAAAATCCACATTGTCTGCTTTGATCTGGATTAATAGAGTCTACACTGCCATATAAAATCCAGATTATATGAGTCTACACTGCCATATAAAATCCAGATTATATGAGTCTACACTGCAATATAAAATCCAGATTATCTGCTTTGATCTGAATTATAGGAGTCTACACTGCCATATAAAATCCAGATTATAGGAGTCTACACTGCCATATAAAATCCAGATTATCTGCGTTGATCTGGATTATAGGAGTCTACACTGCCATATAAAATCCAGATTATCTGCTTTGATCTGGATTATAGAAGTCTACACTGCCATATAAAATCCAGATTATCTGCTTTGATCTGGATTATAGGAGTCTACACTGCCATATAAAATCCAGATTACCTGCTTTGATCTGGATTATAGTCTACACTGCCATATAAAATCCAGATTATCTGCTTTGATCTGGATTATAGGAGTCTACACTGCCATATAAAATCCAGATTATCTGCTTTGATCTGGATTATATGAGTCTACACTGCCATATAAAATCCAGATTATCTGCTTTGATCCGGATTATAGGAGTCTACACTGCCGTATAAAATCCGGATTATCAGAAGGGAAGGCCTTGGAGGGCAGCAAGGAGGGAAGGCTTCCTTTTTGCCAGGCCCAGCTGGCCAGGGTGCACCATCCACACTGCAGAAGGATGACCCCACTTGAAGTGCACACACAAGGCTCCATGCTGTGAAATCCTGGGAGTTGCAGTTCGGGGAGACTTTTAGGGTGTAAATTTAGGATCTGGACAAAGAAACACTGTAGAAACAAATGCACTTTCATACTCAACTACAAGCTCTTGGCTCAATGCTTTGCAATGCTGGGAGTTGTAGTTTGATGAGGCCCCAGGGAAGGATCAAGGCCTTCCAAAACTACAACTCCAGCAATCCCAAAAGTGGCCTCAGACGGCATTGGTTCTGTGGTATAGGTGCCGTGCAGCAGAAGCATGGGAGTTGTACTTCTGCATTCTCTTTTTCAAACAGTGCTTAGCAAACTACAACTCCCAGGATTTCGTAGTTCAAGTGGCATCAAACTGCATTTTCCCTTTGGCACCATAGGGAGGCCGGGCATCAGTAGGAATAATGTAGTTTGACACCCCACTTACAGGGCCTTGGCTTAATGCTTTGCAATGCTGGGAGTTGTAGTTTGGTGAGGCCCCAGGGAAGGATCAAGACCTTGTGAAACTACAAATCTTGCAGTCCCACATGGTGTTGAAAGTGGCCTCAAATGGCATCAATTCTAGAGTATAGGTGCAGCAGAACCATGGGAGTTGTAGTTCTGCATTCTCTTTTTCAAACAGTGCTTAGCAAACTACAACTTCCAGGATTCCATAGTTCAAGTGGCTTCAAACTGCATTCCCTTTGGCACCAGGAATTTATAGCGAGGCCTTAATATCTAAAATGCCCTATAACAATTATCAAATTGAATAATCCTGATTATCTGCTTTGAACCGGATTATCTGGTACCACGCTGCATTATAATCCGGTTCAGAGCAGACCCTCTGGATTTCCAATGGCCATTTCCACATTGCCATATGAAATCCATAAAGTCCGGATTAAATGGCAGTGTGGACTCAGATAATCCGGTTCAAGGCAGGTAGTGTGGAGGGGCGTGGCTGTCCTTGCCCAGGTCCAGGTGTGTGCAGGTAAAGGGGGCGTGGCTCATTCCCTCCCCATCAGGAGGGGGCGAGCAGGGCGTTTCCTCTGCAAAGGGGGCGTGGCTTAGGAGGGGGAGACAGGTGGGCTCACCTGGCCGAGACAGGTGAGTCCCCGCGGGCCCCGCCCCCTTCTGGCCACGCCTCCTGGGGAGGAGGCTCCTCCCCGCGGAAGCCGGGCTCCTTCCTCCGCCTCGCCCAGCCGAGGGCTGCTGCTCCTGCTCCTGTTGCTGCTGCTGGTGGCCTCTCCAGGTCCCAGGTGGAGGGAGACCCAGGCAGGTAAGGCAGGTGGGCTCCCTGGGCTTCCCCTCACCTCCTCAGGGGAGAGAGGGAGGGAGGGAGAGAGAGAGGGAGGCGCCTCCACAAGCCAAAGGGGAGGGAGCAGGTGTCTCTGGACAGGTAGGTCCAGAGAGCCAGGTAAAAGCCCCCCCTCCCCCCTCACCTGAGGTTTCACAACTTTGGGTCTCCCCTCCATGCCTAGGAAATGTCTTTTTTTGAACCTCTTGCCTGTGTGTCAATCTTGCCAAGCCAAGGGGGGGGGGGGGGGGGCACCAGAGATCTTGAACATACAGATCAGGTAGTAGGTTGATCGACCAATAGATCAATAGACAGATCAATAGATGGGCCAAAAGTCAGCAAGGCGCCTGTCTGAGGCTTTCCTAACTTGGAGACTCCCCTCTCGCCCTCTCCGACATGCCAGGCTGGGTAGGCACGCACGCAGACACACATGCCATGGGGAAGAATGTATTTACATATGTATGTATCAATGTCTATCTTGTCAAGCCAAAGGAAGGCACGGAAGATGTTAAACATTTACGTATATCAGATAGATTGTTCGATCAATAGAATCAGCCCAAAGTCAGCAATGTTCGCCTCACTTGGAGACTCCCCTCTCGCCTCTCCGACATGCCAGTCTGGGTAGGCACGCACACATATGCACATGCCATGGGGAAAAATGTATTTACGCATGTATGAACGTATATCTTGTCCAGCAAAAGGAGGGCACAAAGGATATTAAACATCTATATCCGATAGATTGATCAATCAGTAGAATCGGCCAAAAGTCAGCAAGGCATCAAACGTTTTCCTCACTTTGAGACCCCCCTCTAGCCTCTCCTACACACCAGTCTGCATGTGTATACATACACATACATATACATATACATATATATACTCACATTACTGGGGGAAAATTATATATATACACACACACACGTGCCACGGGAAAAATGTATGTATGTATATTTTGTCTTTTTGTGTATGTATGTATGTATTGATGTATGTATTTCTTGCCAAGCAAAAGGAGGGCCTCTCCTACATGCCAGTCTGCGTGTGTGTGTATATATATACACTCATACATATACATACATATACTCACACTACTGGGAAAAAATTTACACACACACACACGTGCCACGGGAAAATTGTATGTATGTATGTATATTTTGTCTTTTTGTGTATGCATGTATGCATTTCTTGCCAAGCAAAAGGGGAGCATCTCCTACATGCCAGTCTGCGCGCGTGTGTATATATATACACTCATACATATACATACATATACTCACACTACTGGGGAAAAATTTACACACACACACACGTGCCACGGGAAAATTGTATGTATGTATGTATATTTTGTCTTTTTGTGTATGCATGTATGCATTTCTTGCCAAGCAAAAGGGGAGCATCTCCTACATGCCAGTCTGTGTATGCACACACACAAACACACATGCCATGGGAAAAAATGTATTGGTGTATGGATGGATGTATATCTTGTCAAGCAAAAGGAGGGCACAAAGGATATTAAACATCAACGTATATCAGATAGATTGATCGATCAATAGAATCAGCCAAAAGTCAGCAAGGCGTCTCATGTTTGCCTTACTTTGAGACCCCCCTCTAGTCTCTCCTAAACACCAGTCTGCGTGTGTGTGTACACACATATACATATACTCACATTACTGGAACAAATATACATATATAGATAGATTGACAAATAGCCAAAAATCTGATATTTTCACAATTTTGAGTTTCCCTCCTAGCCTCTCCTAAACACCAGTCTCTCTCTCTCTGTGTATACACACATATGTATGTGAGTATACATACATATACTCACACGAATGGAAAATTTTTATATATATTTACACACACACATGCCATGGGAAAACTCGTATGTATGTATGTATATTTTGTCTTTTCGTGTATGTATGTATGTATGAATGTATGTATATCTTGTCAAGCAAAAGGACGATACAAAGGATATTAAACATCTATATCAGATAGATTGATCGATCAATCAATAGAATCTGCCAAAAGTCAGCAAGGCATCTCATGTTTGCCTCACTTTGAGACTCCCCTCTCGCCTCTCCTAAACGCCAGTCTGCGTGTGTGTGTGTATACACACATACATGTACATGCATATACTCACACTACTGGAAAAACTATATATATATATGTATATGTATATATGTGTATATATGTACTGTATATGTATATATGTGTGTATATATGTGTGTATATGTATATATGCGTGTGTGTGTGTGTATATATATACAGTATGTATGTATGTATATATATGTGTGCGTGTGTATATAAACACACACATGTATGCCATGGGAAAAATGTATGTTTGTATGTATATTTTGTCTTTGTGTGTGTGTGTGTATGTATGTAATTCTTGCCAAGAAAAAGGAGGGTACCAGAGATATTAAACCTATAGATTGACAAAGAGAGTGAGCTAAAAGTCAGCAAGGCGGCTGATGTTTTCATAACTTTGAGTCTCCCCTCTAGCCTCCCCTACATGCCAGTACATATGCATATATGTGTGTCTGTATGTATACGCATGCCATGAGAAAAATTGAATGTGTGTGTGTGCATCTTGCCAAGCAAAAGGATCATATTTAGGAGATTTTTAGTTTCGTGGGGTACTTATAGATTTCTGCAGTGTAGTTGCGTCCTTAATCTCAGTGGCCGCATTGACAGACATTATGGGATTTGCAGTTTCGTGGGTTGCTTATAGAATCCCAAACCTCATGCAAAACTACACATCCCAGGATTGCAGAGCTATGACAGTTAAAGCTGAAACACTATCATATGTATTTGAAGCATTGTATATTGGCTCTTTCTTTGCAGTCCCGGGAACTCAAGTGATTATTTTACATGCTTTGTATTTTGAGTGCTATGGAATCTGCGTTGAGAGATCGATATCTTGAAATATTAACTCAGAACATAACTGCAAACGCTGCTCCACCGGATGCAATTTGCATAGTATTTTTTTTCCATCTCTGTAGGTTATATTCTTATCAAAATTACTATTATTAGTCTGAGTATTATTTTCCATACCTTTAGGCATGGGTCTCATTGAGGAGAGGAAAGTGGGGTAAAATAGATATAATAGTAATAATAATAATAATAATTAATATTAGTCATCGTCATCATCCACTTCTCTAGACATGAATTATTTCAGTCTCATTTAAGAGAGGCAAGTATAAATATAAGTATAATAATATAATTATTTCATGCCCTGTATTATTATTATTGTAATAATAATAACAACAATGACAACTCACAGCGAGGGCATAGAGATGCCAAATGGACAAACCATAAAATGCAATCGGCCTGAAGCCTTTCAATATCTGGGCATACTACAGCTGGACAATATCAAGCGTGGGCATGTGAGAAAGGTGGTCAGCAAAGAATATGGCCAAAGGGTCAGAAAGGTTTTGAAGAGCGAATTAAATAACGAAAATTTGATCAAGGCTCTCAACCCCTGGCCATCTCCGTCATCAGAGACACGGCTGGAATTGTGAACTGGACACAAGCAGAGCTGGAGGATCTGGACAGAGAAACAAGGAGACGGGTGACAATTTACAGGCTGTGGCGCAGCTAGTTAGTAGCCAGCTGCATTAAATCACTCCTGACCATTAATAGTCTAGCTTGCTGTTGACCTATACAGCCCAAAAGACAGTTGCATCTGTCAAGTAGGAAATTTTGGTGCCGCTCTGGGCGGGAAGGCTAATTTAACTAATTTATGATGCCATGCAGAAGAATGCGGAAGTACTCCATCAAGGACTCGGTGTCACAAGTGGACGGTGAAGCAACAGCTCCCCCTGTGGCCGGAATCGAGCATAACCTCATGAAGCCAGAAAAGCTGGAATGTTACATTGCCTCTGTGCCTGTCTATATATGTTGTACTAGCTTGGGGACCCGGCCCTGCCCGGGTTATTTGAGAAGCGCAGCAGGATGTAGAGTGGGTCATGGGGACTCTGTGTGCCAAGTTTAGTCTTGATCTATCATTATTGGGAGTTGCAGTGGTATCATGAAATTACTGATGGTAGTGCAAGTCCCATCATCTCTGTGTGTCCCGTCCCCCCCAAAGTGTAGTAGGATGTAGATTGGGTCATGGGGGCTCTGTGTGCTAAGTTTGGTCTGTATTGGTGAATGGATGAGGGATGCATTGTTTTTCGGAAGTGAGTGAAGGTACTTCAAGTCCCATCATCCGTGGTCCGTCTCACAGTAAACTGCACCAGGCTGTAGAGTGGGTCATGAGGGCTCTGTGTGCCAGATTTGGTGTTGATCAGTCATTGGATTAGGTTTGTAGCAGGATTGGGAAGTGAAGGAAGGTACTGCAAGTCCCATCATCCATGTTCTGTCCCCTCCAAACTTCAGTAGGATGTAGAGTGGGTCACTGGGGCTCTGTGTGCCAAGTGTGGACTTCCTCGGTGTTTGTTGGGGGCACAGTGGTCTGTGGGAACAGAGGGGTGTAAAGTACTACAAATCCCATCATCCATTGTCAGTCCTCCCCCAAACCTCACCAGGACGTGAAGGCAGTCATGGGGGTTATGTATGGCAAGTTTGGTCTCGATCAGTGATTGGATGAGGGTTGCAGCGGACTTGGGAAGTGAGTAGAGGCACTTCAAGTCCCATCATCCATGGCCCACCCTCCTCCGAACTGCACCAGGACGTAGAGTGGGTCATGGGGGCTGTGTGTGCTGAGTGTGGTCTGTATTGGTCCTTTTTGGTGGCCTCAGTGGTCTGTGGGAACCAAAGTCTTGGAAAGTACTACAAATCCCATAATACGTGGGTCATGTCATAGGGGGGTTATGTGTACCAAGTTTGGTGCAGGTCCATCACCCGCGCTGGTTGCTGTGGCCTGTGCAAGTGGCTGCCACATATCCGCCCTGGCCTGTGAAAGTGGCTGCCACATATCCGCCCTGGCCTGTGAAAGTGGCTGCCCCATATCCGCCCTGGCCTGTGAAAGTATACCGGTGTAAAACAGAAAGGAGTAAAAAATGGAAAAGGCCTGCATGGAATTAGCAGTAAGGTCCAATGAGGCTGGGTGAGGGGCTTTGGGCCAGAATTATTTATATAAGCATTAAAAGGCATTAGAGAAAGGTATTTATTGTTTTCTCTTGTGTCTTTTGAGTGAAGTAGGGCCTTACCTTGTAGAGTGACAGTGCTTGTTCTAAAGATCCTGTCAGAAGCTGCCTTTCTCTGACACTGTGTTGAAGAGGGAAGATGGATGCCTCTTTTGGGCCTATCTGGGAGAAGGGGATTTGTAGGGGCTACAATGTTTTCTGGGAAGTGAATTGGGATGCAAATCCCATCATTCGTCGGCCATCCTCCTCTATTTTGGGGCCTGTAATGTTATGGCCTGCTATTGGTAACTTTAAAAGGGTGCATGGCAGGCAGCCGTTTTCTAAAATCTGAGGTGGAGGAGAATACAGGACTCCATTTTGTTTTCACAGAGCCAAGTGGGGAGGGAATGTTGATGGTGCATTTTTTCCCCTCAGTGGGAAGAAATCCTGTTGTTTGAATGTAGAGGCCTGGATTCTGGGATGCTGGCTAATCAGTGGCTAGCAATGCCCTCTGTCTGGTGCCTTAGAATTTTGGAGTGGCGAGGCTGTCCAATCAAAGGACTTTATGCAAATAGCTGCCACATATCCGCCCTTCCGCCTCCGCATACACACATACACACATACACACATACATACACACATACACACATACAAACATTCCGTTTTATAACGGTATACAGATACAGATACAGATGTCTAATGGCATTGAGTGTTTGTATATGTATATGTGCATTGTAATCTGCCCTGAGTCCCCTGCGGGCTGGGAAGTCCGGAATGTAAATACTGTAAATCAGTGTTTCCCAACCTTTTTTGAGCTGCAGCACACTTTTTCAATTTTCAAAATCCTGGGGCACACCACCAACCAAAATGACACAAAATGACACTCTAACACAGTAATACATATAGTTAATATGTTTTTAAATGTATTTATACACTCAGTGTGAAACCTGGGCCTGTTTCGATGAACACAACATAGATATCCTGGCTGGAATGGCAGAAAGACACAAACTTCCCACACAGAACTCCCATAACCAAGAGAAAATGCTATAAGAGTTTGGTGGGCATTGACCTTGGGTTTTGGAGTTGTAGTTCACCTATATCCAGAGAGATTCAAACAATGTTGGATCAGGACCAAACTTGGCATGAATACCCAATATGCCCAAATGTGAACACAGAGGGAGTTCAGGGGAAATAGATCTTGACATTTGGGAGTTGTAGTTGCTGGGATTTATAGTTCCCCTACAATCAAAGAGCATTCTGAACCCCACCAATGATAGAACTGGGCCAAACTTCCCACACAGAACCCCCAGGAGGCAAGAGGAGGTCTCTACTTGGGGAAAGGGAGACGGGCCTTCCCAATGCATGGAGAGGGAGAGACCAAGAAGACAACAGGTGGGGAGGGGGGTGGTTGTAATTTTGTGCCTTTATCGAGGTAGGTTTCTTAGGGTTTTTATACTTCAACACACTAGACTCTCCCCCCCCCCCCTTTCCTGGAGGTACCAATTTCCCACGGCACACCTGATGATTGCTGACGGCACACTAGTCCCTTCTCTTCAGGATGGAGAAAGATAAGCCACTGAATTGGGAGGGGCACCCAAAGGGCATCTAGTCCAGCCCCAGGGCAAAGGCAAGGCTCCATTGCCAAAAGGTGGCCTGCCTCACCTCTAAAACACCTTTTTCTGATTGTGTCAAGAGCGATGCCTCTCTCGATCCAGTTTTATCTTGAGTTTAATCCTGAGATTTAGGAGAGAGAGAAAACACAGGAGCCCTTATCTGTGAAATGATGGAAAGACAAACCTTGGTGAGGGTGGCCTCCTTGCAGTTTCAGTCTCTTCTCCGCCTGCTTTTCCGATAAGGGGAGATTAACCTTAGCGAGATAGCAAAGTATTGGGTGAGAAAGTCACTTTTCCCTGGTCAAAAGGTCTGTTGGAATAACTGCAACCACACACCATGTTCCAAGGCTATTGGTTTATTTGCCGTGTCGTGGACTCCACTTTGTGGCCCCGTTTCTGAAGGTTGGCTCTGCATCTCGTGGTGCCACAGCACCTTCCAGGTCGCCCAGTCTTCTGTGTGCCCAGGTGGGGGTTTCTCATCCAGTCTCAGCCGCTCATTGAGGTTCTGGGTTTCAGGCTGCCACTTTTGGACTCTCGCTTGCTGAGGTGTTCCTCCAAGTATCTCTGTAGATCTTAGAAAACTATTTCCTGATTTAAGACGTTGGTATGCTAGCTGATACCCAAACAGGGGATGGGCCGGAGATGTCATTCCCTTGGTCCTTTCGCTATTGGCTGCTACTTTCCAGCACATATCTGGTGGTGCAATACCAGGTAAACAGTATAATTTCTCCAGTGGTGTTGGGCATAGACATCCTGTGATAATGCGAAATGTCTCATTAAGAGACATCCATTGTTTTAATGTGGTGAGATGTATGCCACATTGAGCATGCGTACTCAGCAGCAGAGTAGCCAAGCGCAAGGGCAGATGCCTTTACTGTGTCTGATTGTGATCCCCAGGCTGTGCCAGTCAGGTTTCGTACCATATTATCTCAGCATATGGGTTGAGACTCTGTCACGGGTAAGGAGCCTATGGCTCGGGAGCCAGATGTGGCTCTTTTCATGATTGCATCTGGCTCTCCAGAGCAGCCCGGGCCTCGGTTTCCCAGCATGCAGCGGGGAGGAGTGACGCAAATGCGCCGTGACTGCCACTTCTGTGCCACCATCGCCGCCTCTTCCTCATCCCCCACTGCTCTCAGGGCCCTGCGCCCAGGGCCGGTTTGTCCATTAGGCAGACTACGCAGGTGCGTAGGGCAACGTCACCGGGGGGGCGGCGTCACCCAGGAAGGGTGCCGCTGTGCGGATCTCCGCCGCCGCGCCGGCCAGGCCTCCGCAGCCGGCCCCGCAGCCGTCGCCCGCGGCCGCGCCTTTGTTAGGCAGCCCGGGGGGGTGGGTCCGGCCGCGCTTCTGCATGCGCAGAGCTTTTTGCGCATGTGCGAAAAGTTCCACGCATGCGTACTGGCTCCCGCTTTGGAGCCAGTGCGCAAGCGCAGATTGACGCATGCGCACTGGCCGCCAAAGCGGGAGGCGCGCTCTGGAGCCATTGTGCGCGCAGATTGGTGCATGCACACTGGGGGGGGGCGCATTTTTTTTCCGCGTACCCCCTGGGAACAACTTGGTCCGCCCCTGCCTGCGCCCTCTTCTCCCTCTTCACCCTTCTCTCCTTCCTTCCCCCCTTCCTTCTTTCCTCCATTCTCCCTCTTTCTTCCTTCCTCTTCCTTCCTTCCTCCCCTTCACCCTTTCCTTCCCTCCTTCCTTTTCCCCTCTCTCCCCTTTCTTCTTTCCTCCATTTTCCCTCTTCCTTCTTCTTCCTTCCTTTCTTTCTCCCCCTTCACCCTTTCCTTCTTCCTTTTTCCCCCCTCTCTCCCCTTCCTTCTTTCCTCCATTCTCCCTCTTCCTTCCTTCCTTCCTTCCTCCCCTTCACTCTTTTCTTTTCCTTCTCTCCTTCCTTTTCTGTCCCTCTCTCCCCTTCCTTCTTTCCTCCATTCTCCCTCCCTCTTCCTTCCTTCCTCTTCTATTCTTTTCCCCCAAGTCTTTCTTTCCTTCTCCTTCCTTCCTTTTCACTTCCCTCTCTCCCCTTCTTTCTTTTCTTCTTTTCCCTTTATTATTTTACTTTTTCCTCACTCCCTTTTCTTTCTTTCCCCCCTTTCCTTTCCTCTCTTCCCATTCCCTTCTTTCTTTTCCCCTCCTTGTGTCTCTCCTGCTTTTCTTTTCTTCCTTTTCCATAGTTTGTTCTTCTTTTCTTTCTTCCTCTTCCCCTCCCTCCCTTATTTCCTCTGACTTTCTTCCTTTCCCCTTCCTTCCTTCCTTCCTTCCTTCCTTCCTCCCTTCCTTCCTCCCTCCCTTCCTTCCTCCCTTCCTTCCTTCCTCCCCTTCCTTCCTTCCCTTCCTTCCCTTCCTTCCCTTCCTTCCTTCCTTCCCTTCCTTCCTTCCTTCCGCCTTCTCTTCCTTCCCAGAGTCCTGAGCGTGCCTTTTGCAGAGCCAGGTCTGAAGTGTCCCGTCATTCTGCCGGGGGAATCCTTTCCTCATCGTATGGACGTATAGTCTCACATTTAGTTGAATTCAGGCTTAAAATATATTTTATATCCTAGCTGTACCCGGCACGCGTTGCTGTGCCCTATTTAGGAGATGCGAGAAAGTCTGAGTATGTAAGGGTTGGAATTGATGTTACTTACGGTCTTGGTGGGGTCATGGCTGTGTCATTGTGGGTTGTTCTGGTGGGTGGGATGTGGAAGTGCTGTGGAGTTGTCGGTGTGTGGTGTTGCTGGCGTTCTGCAGAGCTTGTGGATATACAATGTGTTTTGTCTTTCCGTCTGCTGTGTTGTTGTAGAGGTTGATGCTTGTGTGGGTGGGGTACTTTGGAAGTGAGTGGAGGTACTTGAAATCCCATCATCCATGGTGTGCCCTCCTCTAAACTGCAGTTGGATGGAGTGTGGGTCATGGGGGTACTGTGTGCCAAGTTTGGTCTTTATCGGTCTTGGTTCTGGGCCACAGCGGTCTGTGGGGAATGAAGGGTTTGAAAGTACTACAAATCCCATAATCCATGGAGGTACATCAAATCCCATCATCCATGGTCCACCCTCCTCCAAACTGCAGTAGAATGTAGCGCGGGTCATAGGGGCTCTGTGTGCCAAGGTAGGTTTCTGTAAATTCAGGCCATACACAATGTCCCATGAGCTGAGGCCTAGTCGGGGAAATCAAGTTAATGAAGCCTTACTGTCAATTCAGAGCTTAAACAGCTTCCCATTAAGTGAGGCTTAGTCAGGGAAATCAAGTTAATGAAGCCTTACTGTCAATTTTGGGTGTGGTTTGTGATTTGTAGGGGTTTTAAATTTTCTGTGGGAAGTGAATTGGGTGTTTGTGTTCGCGACTGCCTCAGGCCTTTGCCTTATCCTCCTCTGACAGTTTATGATGGGTCGGAATGTTCATGATGGCTGGCCAAGAGAGGCGTTATGCAAATACTCCCTCACTCGCAACCAATCATGTTGTCAGAATGTAGAGGCTGCTGGGAGATTCGTTGGCGGCGCGGAGGGTGCTGGGGAAATGTAGGGTTTTTGTATTGTTTGGGGGCCTTCTAGGTTTTGGGGGGGAAGGTTTCTTTGCTAAAAACCTACCTTGCCTGAGGCCTATTTATGTTGCCAAGTTTGGTGTCTCTGCGTTGGATGGTTTCTCTGTCTCTGTCAGTCGTTCGACGACAGGACCTCCTTTATATAATAGATTATATGGCTGTCACTGAAATAAATTTCCAAATATTTTGCTCTCTGGGTCAAAAAGGTTCCTGACTCTGATCTATCAGATTGAAAAGCATGAGCAAAAATGTGCTCTCGACAATGTCCCTCCTGCAGAAACAAAGTCTTTGCAAATGAATAAACGTGTCCCGTGTCTTTATGATAGAAGCCATCAAGGAAGTGACATTTTTCACCCAGGAACAAGAATTGTGTGCAATGTCAGGCCCTGTTCTGGTTCAAATGGATCCGATTTTGCAAATGCAAACAGGAAGGAGAAGTGAGCAAACGCTTTGTTGTTTTTTTAAAGTTATTTGAAATCCCGAGCCAGAAAAGCAGAAGAGAAACCGCTCTCTTGACACGCAGAGCAAGATCTGGCTCTTCCATGGCGTGTGTCTACATTTTAGAATTGATGCAGTTTGGCACCACTTTGCACAGCTCCGTGCGATATTTATTTATGGCACCGGGAATGTGGCGCAGCTGGCTAGGTGTCAGCTGCATCAGATTACCTGACCAGAAGGTCATGAGTTCGAGCCTGCCAGTCGAAGTGGGGCTCTCGACCTATTGTAGCCTTTTGTCGGCCTTTGCAACCAGAAAAGACAGTTGCATCTGTCAAGTAGGGAAATTTAAGGTACTACTTAGTGGAGGCTAAATTTAACTGATTTATGAGGCCATAAAAAGATCTCCAGGAAGTATGCTAAGGAATGAAGGAGTACGACAGCTCCCCCTGGTGGCCAGATGTTAAATTGCCTCTGTCTTGTGTTGTGTGTCTAAAGGCATTGAATGCTTGCCTGTATATATGTTCATTATGATCCGCCCTGAGTCCCCTGCGGGGTGAGAAGGGCGGAATATAAACGAACTAAATAACAAACAAACAAACAAATATGTATTTATTTATTAGGCCTGGCTAATCCACAACAAAAAGGTTCAAAACTCATTTTGGACGTAGGGAGCGCTGGTGCAAAGAGTCACTTCTCTTGGGAAAGGGCTTTCCTAGTATCCTATTTTCACTCTCTCTTTCTGACCCTTTATTTTCTGGTGTTTTAACCTGAAACCCATAGAAAGGGGCTTAGCGAGAAAGACAATGGGCCCGATCACAGGACTGGTCCTTTTTGCTCAACCCATCTTGTATTGATCCCAGTCGGATCAATGAAAGTGTCAGATGAGGTGTGTGTGTATCTCTCTCTCTCTCTCTCTCTCTCTCTCTCTCTCTCTCTCTCTCTCTCTCCACACACATATATATATATACATACATACATACACATACACACAGACATACATACATACATATACACACACATATATATATATATACATATACACACACATACACACACAAACACATACACATCTTAATCTATCAGGCATGGGCCAACTTGGGCCCTCCAGGTGTTTTGGACTACAACTCCCACAATTCCTAACAGCTGGTAGGAAGTCCCAAACGCCTGGAGGGCCCAAGTTGGACCATGCCTGATAGATTAAGTATATATATATGTATATGTATATGTATATATATATATATATATATAGAGAGAGAGAGAGAGAGAGAGATTATTTGTGTGCATGTATGCATATATCTTTTTGGGTGGGGGACTTTAAAGGGGTGGAGGTACTTTTAAACCCATCATCCATGGGTTCCCTCCTCTAAACGCAGTTGATGGAGTGGGTCATGGGGGAAAGGTGCCGTTTGGTCTTTATCGGGGCTTTTCTGTTCCTTTTCCATAGTTTGTTCTTCTTTTCTTTCTTCCTCTTCCCCTCCCTCCCTTATTTCCTCTGACTTTCTTCCTTTCCCCTTCCTTCCTTCCTTCCGCCTTCTCTTCCTTCCCAGAGTCCTGAGCATGCCTTTTGCAGAGCCAGGTCTGAAGTGCCCCGTCATTCTGCCGGGGAATCCTTTCCTCATCGTATGGACGTATAGTCTCACATTTAGTTGAATTCAGGCTTAAAATATATTTTATATCCTAGCTGTACCCGGCACGCGTTGCTGTGCCCTATTTAGAGATGCGAAAGTCTGAGTATGTAAGGGTTGGAATTGATGTTACTTATGGTCTTGGTGGGGTCATGGCTGTGTCGTTGTGGGTTGTTCTGGTGGGTGGGATGTGGAAGTGCTGTGGAGTTGTCGGTGTGTGGTGTTGCTGGTGTTCTGCAGAGCTTGTGGATATACAATGTGTTTTGTCTTTCCGTCTGCTGTGTTGTTGTAGAGGTTGATGCTTGTGTGGGTGGGGTACTTTGGAAGTGAGTGGAGGTACTTGAAATCCCATCATCCATGGTGTGCCCTCCTCTAAACTGCAGTTGGATGGAGTGTGGGTCATGGGGGTACTGTGTGCCAAGTTTGGTCTTTATCGGTCTTGGTTCTGGGGCCACAGTGGTCTGTGGGGAATGAAGGGTTTGAAAGTACTACAAATCCCATAATCCATGGAGGTACATCAAATCCCATCATCCATGGTCCACCCTCCTCCAAACTGCAGTAGAATGTAGCGTGGGTCATAGGGGCTCTGTGTGCCAAGGTAGGTTACTGTAAATTCAGGCCATACACAATGTCCCATGAGCTGAGGCCTAGTCGGGAAATCAAGTTAATGAAGGGGAAATCAAGTTAATGAAGCCTTACTGTCAATTTTGGGCGTGGTTTGTGATTTGTAGGGGTTTAAATTTTCTGTGGGAAGTGAATTGGGTGTTTGGGTTGGCGACTGCCTCAGGCCTTTGCCTTATCCTCCTCTGACAGTTTATGATGGGTCGGAATGTTCATGTTGGCTGGCCAATGGAGGCGTTATGCAAATACTCCCTCACTGGCAACCAATCATGTTGTCAGAATGTAGAGGCTGGGAGATTCGTTGGCGGCCGCGGAGGGTGCTGGGAAATGTAGGGTTTTTTGTATTGTTTTGGGGGCCTTCTAGGTTTTGGGGGGGAAGGTTTCTTTGCTAAAAACCTACCTTGCCTGAGGCCTATTTATGTTGCCAAGTTTGGTGTCTCTGCGTTGGATGGTTTCTCTGTCTCTGTCAGTCGTTCGACGATGGGACCTCCTTTATATAATAGACTAGCTTGGGGACCCGGCCCTGCCCGGGTCATTTGAGAAGTGCAGCAGGATGTAGAGTGGGTCATGGGGGCTCTGTGTGCCAAGTTTAGTCTTGATCCATCATTATTGGGAGTTGCAGTGGTATCATGAAATTACTGAAGGTAGTGCAAGTCCCATCATCTCTGTATGTCCCCTCCCCCCCAAAGTGTAGTAGGATGTAGATTGGGTCATGGGGGCTCTGTGTGCTAAGTTTGGTCTGTATTGGTGAATGGATGAGGGATGCATTGTTTTTCGGAAGTGAGTGAAGGTACTTCAAGTCCCATCATCCGTGGTCTGTCTCACAGTAAACTGCACCAGGCTGTAGAGTGGGTCATGAGGGCTCTGTGTGCCAGATTTGGTGTTGATCAGTCATTGGATTAGGTTTGTAGCAGGATTGGGAAGTGAGGGAAGGTACTGCAAGTCCCATCATCCATGTTCTGTCCCCCTCCAAACTTCAGTAGGCTGTAGAGTGGGTCACTGGGGCTCTGTGTGCCAAGTGTGGACGTTCTCGGTGTTTGTTGGGGGCCACAGTGGTCTGTGGGAACAGAGGGGTGTAAAAGTACTACAAATCCCATCATCCATTGTCAGTCCTCCCCCAAACCTCACCAGGACGTGAAGGCAGTCATGGGGGTTATGTATGCCAAGTTTGGTCTCGATCAGTGATTGGATGAGGGTTGCAGCGGACTTGGGAAGTGAGTAGAGGCACTTCAAGTCCCATCATCCATGGCCCACCCTCCCGAACTGCACCAGGACGTAGAGTGGGTCATGGGGGCTGTGTGTGCTGAGTGTGGTCTGTATTGGTCCTTTTGGTGGCCTCAGTGGTCTGTGGGAACCAAAGTCTTGGAAAGTACTACAAATCCCATAATACGTGGGTCATGTCATAGGGGGTTATGTGTACCAAGTTTGGTGCAGGTCCATCACCCGCACTGGTCGCTGTGGCCTGTGAAAGTGGCTGCCACATATCCGCCCTGGCCTGTGAAAGTGGCTGCCACATATCCGCCCTGGCCTGTGAAAGTATACCGGTGTAAAACAGAAAGGAGTAAAAAAAAATGGAAAAGGCCTGCATGGAATTAGCAGTAAGGTCCAATGAGGCTGGGTGAGGGGGCTTTGGGCCAGAATTATTTATATAAGCATTAAAAGGCATTAGAGAAAGGTATTTATTGTTTTCTCTTGTGTCTTTTGAGTGAAGTAGGGCCTTACCTTGTAGAGTGACAGTGCCTGTTCTAAAGATCCTGTCAGAAGCTGCCTTTCTCTGACACTGTGTTGAAGAGGGAAGATGGATGCCTCTTTTGGGCCTATCTGGGAGAAGGGGATTTGTAGGGGCTACAATGTTTTCTGGGAAGTGAATTGGGATGCAAATCCCATCATTTGTCGGCCATCCTGCCTAAACTCTATTTTGGGGCCTGTAACGTTATGGCCTGCTATTGGTAACTTTAAAAGGCCGAATGGCAGGCAGCCGTTTTCTAAAAGCTGAGGGGAGGAGAATACAGGAATCCATTTTGATTACACAGAGCCAAGTGGGGAGGGAATGTGGATGGAGCATTTTTTTCCCTTCAGTGGGAAGAAATCCTGTTGTTTGAATGTAGAGGCCTGGATTCTGGGTTGCTGGCTTTTTCCCCTCAGTGGGAAGAAATCCTGTTGTTTGAATGTAGAGGCCTGGATTCTGGGTTGCTGGCTTTTTCCCCTCAGTGGGAAGAAATCCTGTTGTTTGAATGTAGAGGCCTGGATTCTGGGTTGCTGGCTTTTTTCCCCTCAGTGGGAAGAAATCCTGTTGTTTGAATGTAGAGGCCTGGATTCTGGGTTGCTGGCTTTTTTTTCCCTTCAGTGGGAAGACATCCTGTTGTTTGAATGTAAAGGCCTGGATTCTGGGTTGCTGGCTTTTTTCCCCTCAGTGGGAAGAAATCCTGTTGTTTGAATGTAAAGGCCTGGATTCTGGGTTGCTGGCTTTTTCCCTCAGTGGGAAGAAATCCTGTTGTTTGAATGTAGAGGCCTGGATTCTGGGTTGCTGGCTTTTTTCCCTCAGTGGGAAGAAATCCTGTTGTTTGAATGTAGAGGCCTGGATTCTGGGTTGCTGGCTTTTTTCCCCTCAGTGGGAAGAAATCCTGTTGTTTGAATGTAGAGGCCTGGATTCTGGGTTGCTGGCTTTTTTCCCCTCAGTGGGAAGACATCCTGTTGTTTGAATGTAGAGGCCTGGATTCTGGGTTGCTGGCTTTTTTCCCCTCAGTGGGAAGAAATCCTGTTGTTTGAATGTAGAGGCCTGGATTCTGGGTTGCTGGCTTTTTTCCCCTCAGTGGGAAGAAATCCTGTTGTTTGAATGTAGAGGCCTGGATTCTGGGATGCTGGCTAATCAGTGGCTATCAATGCCCTCTGTCTGGTGCCTTAGAATTTTGGAGTGGCGAGGCTGTCCAATCAAAGGACTTTATGCAAATAGCTGCCACATATCCGTCCTTCCGCCCTCCGCATACACACATACACACATACAAACATTCCGTTTTATAAAGGTATCCAGATACAGATTATATGGCTGTCACTGAAATAAATTTCCAAATATTTTGCTCTCTGGGTCAAAAAGGTTCCTGACTCCTGATCTATCAGATTGAAAAACGCGAGCAAAATGTGCTATACGACAATGTCCCTCCTGCAGAAACAAAGTCTTTGCAAATGAATAAACGTGTCCCGTGTCTTTATGATAGAAGCCATCAAGGAAGTGACATTTTCCACCCAGGAACAAGAATTGTGTTCAATGTCAGGGCCTGTTCTGGTTCAAATGGATCCGATTTTGCAAATGCAAACAGGAAGGAGAAGTGAGCAAACGCTTTGTTGTTTTTTAAAGTTATTTGAAATCCCGAGCCAGAAAAGCAGAAGAGAAACCGCTCTCTTGACACGCAGAGCAAGATCTGGCTCTTCCATGGCGTGTGTCTACATTTTAGAATTGATGCAGTTTGGCACCACTTTGCACAGCTCAGTGCGATATTTATTTATAAGTACTGAGGACCCGTTCCCACGGCTCCTATACTTAATCTTTCGGCCGAGGTCCCCGACGATCTAGGCTTCGTCGTCTCCAATCTCTGTTGTCGGACCTCGGCCTGTCTAGGCTATGGTACCAGCCCCTCCTGCTAGTCTCGATGTCCCGTCTCCTATCGAAAGTACGGCTTTGCCTCCCAACATCTGCTTCCCTATTTCCGTGAGAGCTCTCCTCCCTAGATTCTTCCCAGCCGCTTTCTTCCATGTTTTCACTCAGAAGATCCTGTGAGCCTCTCCCTCCTGGCCGTTCATAAGATTCGCTATCACTGCTTTCCATTTGCACCTGGTGATCTGTCTCTTCGTAAGGGCCAGGCCAACCTTCATCCCAAGCCAAGCTTTCAGTGGGAGAAAGAGGCCCAGTGATGGGAAACTCTCCTTCAGCTAACCCTTCCAAATCCTCTTCAGAATCTGTCTCTGTTGCTGCAGGCCCTAATGCCAATGGGACCCCCGGTCCTGTCCCCTGCCCCCCAGGCACGAACGAGAACTGCTGTGCTACACCTGCCCGAGTCGAAGTGGGCTCTCGACCTATTGTGTAGCCTTTTGTCGACCTTTGCAACCCGAAAGACAGTTGCATCTGTCAAGTAGGAAATTTAAGGTACTACTTAGTGGAGAGGCTAAATTTAACTGATTTATGAGGCCATAAAAAGATCTCCAGGAAGTATGCTGAGGAATGAAGGAGTACGACAGCTCCCCCTGGTGGCCAGATGTTAAATTGCCTCTGTCTGTCTTGTGTTTTGTGTCTAAAGGCATTGAATGCTTGCCTGTATATATGTTCATTATGATCCGCCCTGAGTCCCCTGCGGGGTGAGAAGGGCGGAATATAAATGAAGTAAATAACAAACAAACAAATATGTATTTATTTATTAGGCCTGGCTAATCCACAACAAAAAGGTTCAAAACTCATTTTGGACGTAGGGAGCGCTGGTGCAAAGAGTCACTTCTCTTGGGAAAGGGCTTTCCTAGTATCCTATTTTCACTCTCCTCTTTTCTGACCCTTTATTTTCTGGTGTTTTAACCTGAAACCCATAGAAAGGGGGCTTAGCGAGAAGACAATGGGTCCGATCACAGGACTGGTCCTTTTGCTCAACCCATCTTGTATTGATCCGAATGGGATCAATGAAAGTCAGATTAGGTGTGTGTATCTCTCTCTCTCTCTCTCTCTCTCTCTCTCTCTCTCTCTCTCTCTCTATATATATATATATATACACATTCATACATACATACATATGTACACATACACACAGACATACATACATACATATACACACACACACATATATACATATACACACACATACACACACAAACACATACACATCTGCTATTATATATACCAGACATGGGCCAACTTGGGCCCTCCAGGTGTTTTGGACTACAACTCCCACAATTCCTAACAGCTGGTAGGAAGTCCAAAACGCCTGGAGGGCCCAAGTTGGACCATGCCTGATAGATTAAGTATATATATATGTATATGTATATATATATATATATATAGAGAGAGAGAGAGAGAGAGAGATTATTTGTGTGCATGTATGCATATATAGGGAATTACATGAGATTAGTTTATTCCTGATAAATTGATACATAGATCAATAAATAGCTGAATAGATTATTCACATGAATCTTCCATTGATATATATCTAGGAATAATCTTTTCACACACACACACACACATATATATGATTAAACTAATGAATAATCTAACCGCGGAGATAGATATGTATTTATGTATGTATGTATGTTAAGCTGCATATGATACATATGATGAATCAATAATGTAATCCTATAGATATGATTAATCTAATATATATATGTGTGTGTAATAAATTATGTAAATAATGTGTGCATATATATATACAGAGAATGACAAGATTATTCATATATGCATGTATAATGGCTATACTGTGTGTATATGTGTATACACACACACAGAGTAAAAGATAGGCATTATCTTTTCACACACACACATATATATATATAGTTGTAGTTGAGCCTGAGGCTGAGAGAGTTTAAGCTAATGAATTATCTAATCAAGGAGATATAAATATACACACACACATATATAAAATGTGTTCAGTTGTATATGATACATATGATGAATCAATAATGTAATCCTATAGGTAGATATTATTAATCTAATCAATAATGTAATCCTATAGGTAGATATTATTAATCTAATCAAACACAGTATATCCATTATTCATGCATATATGAATAATCGATTCATCTCTCCCTGTATATATACATACACATATTATATATAGAGTGTGTAATAAATTATGTAAATGTGTGTATGTATATATACAGAGAGAGATGAATCGATTATTCATACAGTATATGCATGAATAATGGATATACTGTGTGTGTATGTACACACACACATACACAGGGATATATATACACACGATATATCCATTCATGCATATATCAATAATCTAGTCCTCCCTCTCTCCCTCCCCCCTCTCTCTATATATACACACATCATCTATTCATCTATCTATATACATACAAACATATATATGATTTGTTTATTCATTTATTATTATTATGACTATTGACATTATATGCTACCTTACTCCCCATGTGGACTCAATTATTCACACATACACATATGTATATATATATACACACACACATGTATATACATTTTCAGCCTCCAATCATCTTTTATAAAACCACCTCTTATTTTTCCCTTAAGTATTATGATTTATTGATCCATCTCTAACAGTTTCATGCGTTCAGTAGAGCAGCACATGCCGTATTTCCTTTAAAAAGACAGGTATTTTGGAGATATATATATATATATATATATATATATATATATATATATATGATCTCTGTATGTAAGTAACGCTGGCTGAACCGGTTTGGGAAGAAGCAAGGCCGTAGGGCTGCCATAAAGTTAAAACTTGGGAGTTAGTGAGATGGTGTGTTTATGTTTTCGAAGGGGGTTTGCATTGAGAAATGACCCCCTTGCATTCCTGGCGCATGTCTCAATGCAAACCAGATTACTGGCATTGTTGGTGGAGTGTGTTATCTGTCTGTTGCAAAGCAATAGGGCTTGGTTTCGTCTGGTCAAAAGGGGCTGGGCTGGATGGCCTTTAGGGGTCCCTTCCAACTCATTACGATTATCATAACAGAGGCTGGGTGGCCTTCTTTCGGGAGGGCTTGGCTTGTGTCTTCCTGGGGTTGGTCTGGGTGGCCTTTGGGGGTCCCTTCCAACTTATGATTCTCATAGTGGAGACTAGATGGACATCTGTCAGGAGGGCTTGGATTGTGTCTTCCTGAGGTTGCTCTGGATGGCCATTTGTCAAGAGGGCTTGGATGGTGTCCTCCTGAGGTTGGTCTGGGTGGCCTTTGGGGGGTCCCTTCCAACTTATTGTGATTGTCATAGTGGAGGCTAGATGGACATCTGTCAGGAGGGCTTGGATTGCGTCTTCCTGGAGTTGCTCTGGATGGCCTTTGGGGTCCCTTCCTACTCATGACGATTATCATAACTAAGGCTGGATGGCTATCTGATGGGAGGGCTTGGATGGTGTCTTCCTGGGGTTGGTCTGGGTGGCCTTTGGGGGTCCCTTCCAACTTATGATTCTCATAGTGGAGGCTAGATGGACATCTGTCAGGAGGGCTTGGATTGTGTCTTCCTGAGGTTGATCTGAGTGGCCACCTCATTACTGTGATCATAAATAAGGTTGGATGGTTTCGATGGCCTTTGCGGGTCCCTTTCAACTCATGATTATCAAAAGGGAGGCTGGCTGGACATCTATCAGGAGGGCTTGGATTGTGTCTTCCTGAGGTTGATGTGGATGGCCTTTAGGTTTCCCTTCCAACTCATTACGATTATCACAACAGAGGCTGGGTGGCCTTCTGTCGGGAGGGCTTGGCTTGTGTCTTCCTGGGGTTGGTGTGGATGGTCTTTGGGGTCCCTTCCTACTCATTACGATTATCATAACTAAGTCTGGATGGCTATCTGTCGGGAGGGCTTGGATGGTGTCTTCCTGAGGTTGGTCTGGGTGGCCTTTGGGGGTCCCTTCCACCTCATTACTGTGACCATAAAGTAGGTTGGGTGGTCTCGATGGCCTTCGGGGGTCCTTTTCAACTCATTATGATTATCAAAAGGGAGGCTGGCTGGGCATCTATCAGGATGGTTTGGATTGTATCTTCCTGAGGTTGGTCTGGATGGCCTTTAGGTTTTCCAAGTCATTATGATTCTCATCGTGGAGGCCAGCTCATGATTCTCAGGTTAGTGGAGGCCTAGATCCCTTTCAACTCATTACGATTATCTAACCCAGAGGCTGGGTGGTCTGTCAGGAGGGCTTGGATTGTGTCTTCCTGGGGTTGGTCTGGGTGGCCTTTGGGGGCCCCTTCCTACTTATCATTCTCATAGTGGACATCTGTCAGGACGGCTTGGGTGGTGTCTTCCTGAGGTTGATTTGGGGGGCCCTTCCACCTCATTACTGTGGTCATAAAGGAGGTTGGATGGTCTCGATGGCCTTTGGGGGTCCCTTTGAAGTCATGATTTTCAAAAGGGAGGCTGGCTGGGCATCTATCAGGAGGGCTTGGATTGTGTCTTCTTGAGGTTGGTGTGGATGGCCTTTAGGTTTCCCAACTCATGATTCTCATAGTGGAGGCTAGATGGACGTCTGTCAGGAGGGCTTGGATTGTGTCTTCCTGGGGTTGGTCTGGGTGGCCTTGGGGGTCTCTTCCAATTTATTATGATTCTCATAGTGGAGGCTAGATGGACATCTGTCAGGAGGGCTTGGATGGTGTCTTCCTGAGTTTGGTCTGGGTGGCCTTTGGGGGTCCCTTTCAACCCATTACGATTATATAACCCAGAGGCTGGGTGGCTATCTGTCGGGAGGGCTTAGATGGTGCCTTTCTGGGGTTGCTCTGGGTGGCTTTTATGGGTCCCTTCCAACTCTAGGATTCTCTGTGTTCATATGAGAAAAGCAGATAGGCTTTGTTGTGTGTGTGTGTGTGTGTTGTGTGTACGTGTGCGAGGTCCTTGGGTGTTCTTCCTTCCCCTTTCCCCCCATCCAGAGGCCGGTGAGTCACAATGTCTCCAAGGAGAAAAAAAAAGCAAAACAGCCAAACAAACTTGCCAAACTTTCGGTTCCTTTCTCCCCATTTCCTGTTACCTATATTATCTATATCTATATCATACTTTAAAGAGTGCATGTGTCTAGGGCTGGATCTACACTGCCATATAATCCAGTTCGAAGCAGATAATCTGGATTTTATATGGCAGTACCATAGATGGGGCCTGAATATTATCTGTACATTGATTGATTCAAATCAATCTTTTTTGAATGTTGAGCATGATCTGAAGGCATCTTGGCCGCAGGGCGCCCCTGGGGACGCGGCGCCCTATGCAGATGTGTAATTTGCGTAGCGTTTGAGCCGCCCCTGCTTGTCCATTTCAACTTGTGCTGTGCTTTCTTCCATTTTTTTTAAAGCAAGGTGGTTTCACCAATTTCTTCCTCTGAAATACAGTATTTATTGGCGGACTCCCATCCGAATCCCAACCAGGGCTGACCCAGCTTAGCTTTTTCAGGACCAACTGTGATCTGGCATCCTTTGGAAATAGGACATTCACAGGAAATCCTTAGTGGAATTTTTGTGAGTTCATTTATGATAAATAGAGCCTCAAGCAGCAGATATTTATTGATGGTCTCCCATCCGAATCCTGACCAGGGCCGACCCGGCTTAGCTTTTTCAGGATTTGGGATTGGGTGCCTTTCAGGAATAGGATTTTCACAGTCAATCCTTAGAGGTGCTTTTGTGAGTTCCTTTATGATAAATACAACCTCAGTCAATGGTTATCTATTGGCGGACTCCCATCCGAATCCTAACCAGGGCCAACCCAGCTTAGCTTTTTCAGGACCAGCTGTGATCTGGCATCCTTTGGGAATAGGACGTTCACAGCAAATCCTTAGTGGAGTTTTTGTGAGTTCCTTTATGATAAATACAGCCTCAAGCAGCAAATATTTATTGATGGTCTCCCATCCAAATCCTGACCAGGGCCGACCCTTCTTAGCTTTTCAGGATCAGCTGGAATCCGGTATCTTTAGGCAATTGGATTTTCACAGGGAATCCTTGGAGGAGTTTTTGTGAGTTCCTTTCTTATAAATACAGCCTCCAGCGCCTGTTATTTATTGGTCCCCCATCCCAATCCCAACTAAGGCCAACCCAGCTTAGCTTTTTCTGGATCAGCTGGGATTTGATGCCTTTCGAGAAATAGGATTTTCATAGAGATACTTTTGTGAGTTCCTTCCTTGAAGATCAATACAGCCTCAAGTGCCGGTTATTTACTTATTTTTTGACGGTCTCCCATCCAAATCCTGACCAAGGCTGACCCGGCTTAGCTTTTTCAGGATCAGGCCAAATTTTAAGGCGTTTTAGGGCCTTGGGAGATGGGAAACGTTGCCAGCAAATGGCTTCTCAACCCTTCTCAATGTGTTTGTGGTGTCAGGGACGTCCTCGCCACATTTTTCCATCTCCGGCTGCACTTGCGGAACCAGAACCAGAGGCTTTTTGAGTAATCCGGGAGATGGCGGTCATCATCGCGGCCGGGTTTCTTGTGTGGGATGCATGTCTTGCCACGTCATGCAGAAGAGGAACTGTCGAGTCAGGGGGTGTGGTGGTTTTTTTTAGCATTCAATACGTCTTAATATGGATTTTTTTTTACCGTGAATGGGTTGCTGTGAGTTTTTTTTGGCTGTGCAAATCAATCAGTGAGGGTATTTGCATAGAGATAGCCTGGCTGTTGTTGCCTGCAGGCACCCTCTATGGCAGTGGTTCTCAACCTTCCTAATGTCCTGACCCCTTAATACAGTTCCTCATGTTGTAGTGACCCCCAACCGTATAATTATTTCATTGCTACTTCACAACTGTGATTTTGCGTAATGTAAATATCTGATATGCAGGATGTATTTTCATTCACTGGACCAAATTTGGCACATATATCCAATATGCCCAAATTTGAATACTAGTGGGATTGGAGGGAGAGATTGTCATTTGGGAGTTGTAGTTGCTGGGATTTATAGTTCACCTACAATCAAAGAGCATTCTGAACCCCACCAATGGAGGAATTGAACCAAACTTGGGACACAGAATTCCCATGATCAACAGAAAATGCTGGAAGGGTTTGGCGGGCATTGACCTTAAGTTTTGGAGTTGTAGTTCACCTAAATCCAGAGTGCACTGTCAACTCAAAACAATGATGTATCTGGACTAAACTTGGCATGAATATCAATATGCCCAAACGTGAACACTGGTGGAGTTTGGGGTAAATAGACTTGACATTTGGGAGTTGTAGTTGCTGGGGTTTATAGTTCACCTACAGTCAAAGAGCCTTTTGAACTTCACCAAAGATAGAATTGGGCCAAACTTCCCACACACACCCCATGATTGACAGAAAATGCTGTGTTTTGTGATGATCTTTGGCGACCCCTCTGACACCCCCTCGTGACCCCTCCAGGGGTCCCGACCCCAAGGTTGAGAAACACTGCTCTATGGAATGATGTCCAGGGTGGGAGAAAGAACCTTTGTCTGTTGGAAGCTAGTGTGGACGTTGCAATGAGCAAGCTTGAATAGCACTGAGTAGCCATGAAGTTTGCAAAGCCAATCAGTGAGGGTATCTGCATAGTGGTAGCCTGTCTTTTGTTGCCTGGAGCACCCTCCATGGAATGATGTCCAGGGTGGGAGAAAGAACCCTTGTCTGTTCGAAGCTAGTGTGAACATTGCAATGAGCAAGCTTGAATAGCATTGAGTAGCCATGAAGTTTGCAAAGTCAATCAGTGAAGGTAACTGGCTACTCAATGCGATTCAAGCTTTGCTCGTTGCAACATCCCTCCCTGGACATCATTCCATGGAGGGTGCCTCCAGGCAACAACGGCCAAGCTACCTCTATGCAAATACCCTCACTGATTGGCTTTGCAAACTTCATGGCTACTCTAAGCTTTTCAAGCTTGCTCATTGCAACATTCACACTGGCTTCGAACAGACAAAGGTTCTTTCTCCCAACCGTGGACATCATTTCAGAAAGGATGCCTGCAGTTAATAATAGCCAGGCTACCTCTAGACAGATACCCTCACTGGCTGGCTATTTATTGCCATTCAAGCTTGCTCATAAGCTTTGCACACTTGCTTCAAACAGACAAGGTTTCTTTCTCCCACCCTGGACATCATTCCACAGGTGTGTGTGTGTGTGTATACACATACACACACACACACACACACAAGCTGTACCCGGCATGCGTTGCTGTGCCCTATTTAGGAGATGCGAGAAAGGTCCTCCTGGTCAGTCGTAAGGCCGAACAGGGCATAGGGTCACAGCCTGTGTTGGATGGGGTTACACTCCCCTGAAGGCGCAGGTTCGCAGCTTGGGAGTGATCCTGGACTCATCGCTGAGCCTGGAACCCCAGGTTTCGGCGGTGACCAGGGGAGCTTTTGCACAGTTGAGACTCGTGCGCCAGCTGCGCCCGTACCTTGGGAAGTCTGATCTGGCTACGGTCGTTCACGCTCTGGTCACATCCCGAATAGATTACTGCAACGCACTCTACGTGGGGCTGCCTTTGAAGACAGTTCGGAAATTGCAATTAGTCCAGCGGGCGGCAGCCAGATTACTAACGGGAGCTACATACAGGGAGCATACCACCCCCCTGTTGTGCCAGCTCCACTGGCTGCCTGTCCAATTCCGGGCTCAATTCAAAGTGCTGGTTTTGACCTTTAAAGCTCTATACGGTTCTGGCCCAGCTTACTTGTCCGACGCATCGGCGCTACGTCCCACCCCGTAACCTAAGATCATCCGGGAGGCCTTGCTCTCGCTTCCGCCCGACTTCTCAAATGCGGTTGGTGGGGACGAGGACAGGGCCTTCTCGGCGGTGGCTCCCCACCTGTGGAATGCGCTCCCTATGGAGTGCGGTCCACCTCATCCCTCCTGGCATTCAGGAAAAGGTAAAATCCTGGCTTTGGGACCTGGCGTTTGCACACCAGCACTAACAGCATGTTAGATGGGGATTTTAATGGAATGGATGAAGAGGGCCAATGTTTTTATGGAGTGAATATTGTTTTTAACTTGGAATGACTGTGTATGTTGCTGATGGAACTGTATTTTTAATGTGTTTTAATGTATTTTAATTGTTGTGGGGTTTTGGGGTTTACACTGTATGATGTGGCATCGAGTTGTGCCGTACTGTAAGCCGCTCTGAGTCCCCACTCGGGGGTTGAGAAGAGCGGGGTAAAATCCAGAAATAAATAAATAAATAAATGTAAGGGTTGGAATTGATGTTACTTATGGTCTTGGTGGGGTCGTGGCTGTGTTGTGGGTAGTTCTGGTGGGTGGGATGCTGAAGTCCTGTGGAGTTGTCGGTGTGTGGTGTTGCTGGCGTTCTGCAGAGCTTGTGGATATACAATGTTTTTTGTCTTTCCGTCTGCTGTGTTGATGGAGAGGTTCTGTGGTTTCCCAACTCTGGATTTGAAAAAAGAAAATGTGTTTTTGTTCTGGCGTTTGCTCTGCCCTTTTTTGTTTGATGTACTGTATGTAGCGTTGCGAGTGTGTCGTCCAATGCTGTTATTTTTAGAAGGCATGGCTTGTCTTTTGGGTCAGCTTATGCCTGTGTGGAAGGAAGGAATGGCATACAAATGGGTTGAGCAGTAGGCAAAGGTTGTGTTATGTGCATATTGTGTTGTGTGTTGGTATTACTTTTTGGTGAGTTAGTGGGTGTGTGGTGGCATTGTGGGTGGTAGTATGTTGTGGAATGCTTGTGTGGGTGGGGTGTTTTGGGTGTTTGTGTGTGTTTGTAGAATATCAGTGCAGTGTTGTGTTGTGTTGTGGTTGGAGTATAGGTGGAGTTGGTTTTTGTTTGTGGTGGTGGTAGGTGTTGTGTGTGCGGGGTCCCGTAAGGTTGGGGGGATGGGTTGTGATAGGAAGTTGTGTTGTGTGGGTAGGAATCGCGGAGAATTGCTCCCTCATAGAGTTTGGTTTTGTCAGTTTAACCCTCAAACACCAACTGGCTGAACTCAAATCACTCAGCATTCTATCCTAGCCTTGGCTGGCTGTGCCCAGCGTTACTATGGTTACTCAGCCTCCCTGCATTTTGTGTGGGCCAATGTTGGCCAATGGGTTTAAGCTGGCTGCCGCAGAGGTTGCTGGGTAATGTAGTTTTTTGTATCGTTGTTTTGGGGGCCTTCTAGGTTTTTTTGGGGAAAGTTTTTTTTGCTATAAACCTTCCTTGCCTGAGGCCTATTTTTGTTGCCAAGTTTGGTGTCTCTGCCTTGGATGGTTTCCCTGTCTCTGTCAGTCGTTCGATGACGGGACCTCCTTTATTTTATATATATATATATATATATATACACACACACACACACACACACACACACACACACACTCCACTAGCCTCACTTCCAACAGACTTCTGAAGAAGCCATTAGCCACAAATGCAGGTGAAACATCAGGAGAGAATGATGCTGGAATATGGGCATAACGCCCAGAAAACTCACAGCAACCCAGTGATTCTGGCCATGAAAGCCACATATAACATTTAATCTGATATTAATTAATTAATATTTAATTGATAATAAATAAATTAAATTGATAGTTAATTACTTAATTTGATGTTTCATTTTGAATTCATTTATTAAATTGATATTTAATTATTAATTCCTTAATTAATTAAATTGATATTTGATTCTGCTTTAATGCTCGTATGCCTGTAGATTTCCAATAGTGTTGCCATGCTTTTAAAAAGTAATCCACTTTTAGGTCTCCTTTGTGTAGAGAAAAGCAGGGTATCCATAAACAATTATAACAACAACAAGAAGGCCAATCTGAGATAGGCAAGTCCGGTTGCAGAAAGCACAGCAGAAAGTCTCCTTGGGTGATGTTGTTTCCAAGTTGCGGTTCTTTCTGCGTTGTCATTTCTCTTCGAGACCCATTCGGTGTGTCTTCTTGAAAGAGGCCACAGCATTGTGGATAGTGCGTCTCCATGCCTCCCGATGTGAGGTCAGGGTGGACCATGGTTGGTGGTCAATCTGGCCAAGCCTGAGATGTTGTTTCAGGGAGTCCTTGTATCTTTTTGGGGGGGCGCCTCTCTTGCGTTGACCCGTGGCGAGTTCACCATAGAGTAGTATCTTTGGGAGGCGGTGGTCCTCCATTCTAGAGATGTGCCCTGCCCAGCGCTCTCAATAGCGTGGCCTCAATGCTGGTGATCCCTGCTTGCTCAAGGACAGCAACATTCGTCACATAGTCAATCGAGTCTATATTGAGGATTGTGCGAAGACAGCGCTGATGAAAGCGTTCGAGGAGTCGTAGGTGTTGGCAATAGGTGACCCATGTTTCAGACCCATATAGGAGAAGAGACAGAACAATAGCTCTGTACACACTGATTTTGGTGCTTTGCCTCAGGTGTTTGTTGCTCCAGACTCTTTTGTGAAGCTTTCCGAATGCACTCTATGCATTTGCTAATCTGTGATCTCTCTTTTTATCCATCTTGGCATCTGAAGAGATGAACGGACTTAAGCACAGATTTGCCTATGCTGACATGGGGATGATGGTGTTCTTCCTGTGGTGCGGGCTGGTAGAGGACTTCCGTTTCCTTCAGGCTGACTTCCAGCCCAAACAGCTCTGCAGCTGTTGCTAAGCAGGGTATGAGGCGCTGCAGGGCTGCTTCTGAATAGGCGACAAGGGCAGCATCGTCAGCAAAAAGCAGCTCACAGACTACATAGTTTAGAGCAGGGGTGCTCAGAATGATGATCGCGATCACCAGGGTGATCTTCAGGCCTCATCCAGGTGATCTTCGGGCCTAGGCAGGTTGATCGCTGGATGGAGCGCCAGCCGCGCAGCGCGCCATCCACGGCCACTCCCTCCTTTCCTCTGCTGCACTCCTCCCTCCCTCACGCCTTCCGCTGAGTTCCAGAGGCAGCGGAAGGTGTGCTGCGTGTATGGGGCAAAGAGGAAGAGGGCCAATGCAGGGAGAGCACATTGGCCCTCTTCCTTCCTGTTCCAACTCTCTCCCCGGCGTTTAGCCAGGGCGTGGGAAAGAGGGCTCCCTTTCCCCGTGCCCTTGCTAAACGCGGAGGAGAGTTGGGGTGAAGAGGGCCAATGCAGGGAGAGCGCGCGCTCTCCCTGCTTTGCCCCTCTTCCTTCCTGTTCCAACTCTCCTCTATGTTTAGCCAGGGCACGGAGAAAGAGGGCTCCCTTCCTTGGCCTGGCACCATGGCGCCCAGGGGCGTGGAGAGGGAGTGTGCAGCATGCACCAGCCTCCCCCCCCCCCCCCCAGCGCTCTTTCCAACCTGGGGTGCTGCTTGCAGCCTGGTGGCTCTGATGCCCTGGCTGCACCAGGCGCTGGATGCTGCACTACTCCTGAGGGCTGTGCCTGCACTCATCTAGGACCCAGGAAGGAGGCCTCCCCCAGAGCTGAAGCGATTGAAGGTATTGCAAATCCCATCATCCTTTCTAAATCCTCAATCCCCTCTAGTATTTTCTGTTGGCCTGTATGCCAAAGTTTGGTTCAGTTCAATAGTTGGTGGAGCTCAGAATTAAGTGGCTGAGAGGGATGGCCACATTGATCAGCATTGAATGGCCCTGCAGCTTCAAGGTCTGTCTGCTTTCATTCTGCCTATTTATATCTGTGGAATGATGTCAGGGTGGGAGAAGGAACTCTGAGAAACAAATGGCTTTGCAGCTACCAGGTCTCTCTATTTACTTTCTGCCTGATAATATCTGTGTAAATATGCCAGGGAGGGAGGGAGAAAGGGGTGCTTGGATGTATTTTTGCATGTCCCATTGTTTACATTTCTGAGAAAGAAAGAAGCCCCGTGCGGATGGAAGGTGGCAGCAGGAGTGGGTGCGCGCACATGCGCGTGCGCACCAGGTGATCTTTTAAACTTGGTTCTTCATATGGTAGCTCCCATGTTGAAAAAGTGTGAGCACCCCTGGTTTAGAGTCTTAGTGCGAGCCCTCAGGCGGCTTAAGTTGAACAAGCTACCATCAGTACGATAGCGTATATATATATGCCGTCTTCTTCTTCGAGGTCTGCCCTAGCCCTTTGGAGCATCATGCTGAAGAAGATTGTAAATAGGGTTGGTACAAGGACACAACCTTGTTTCACTCCATTAGTTATGAGAAAGGGCCGAGAGAGCATCGCCGTATCTGACTTGACCGCACTGGCCCTCATGTAACAGGATAATCATTTTGAGAATTTGGGGACATCCTAGTCGTTCCAGGATCTGCCACAGACCCTTTCTGCTCACGGTGTCGAAGGCTTTGGTGAGGTCGACAAGTGTTTGTTCCTGGGTGGTTATCAGTGACCTTTCCTAATTGGTTCTATCATAAAAGGCACGGGGAAAGTGTATTAAATAAACTCCGCAAAACTTTGCTTTTGCATGAACGTCCTGCTCTAGTTTTCCAATGAGTATCTCGTCATTGAGTCTCAAGCTATTCCACAGTTTCTGGCACGAAAACAAACGTTTCTGGAGTAGAACAACTGTTCTCAAAGTTAGGAGCACACAATGAAACAGGAAATAAGACTTGCAAACCAGGAACAGAAAGTGTTTCGGTTACATAGTGCAATTGGGTGAAGCTTTAGGAAGGAATAGCACTGACCAGGGTAAGATTTGGTCTTCCAGGAGCAAGGTCTCCGACGTGCCTGAGGCTCCTCATCATCCAGTACCCCTGCCTTGCTAACCTTGCTTGCCTCCTCTTCTTCGTTGCCTTGCAGGTGGCCTTGGAAGCGCGGCCATGAGCTCCCACCCGCGCCGCATCCGCCTGAAGCCCTGGCTGGTGGCCCAAGTGGATAGCGGTCAGTTCCCGGGCCTGCACTGGGTGGACGCCGAGCGGAAGCGCTTCTGCATCCCTTGGCGCCATGCCACGCGCCACATCCCCGCCCAGGACGACGAGAACACCATCTTCAAGGCAAGGGCGGCCTTACGCTTGCATTTATTTATTTATTTAATCTATGCCCCACCACCATCTCCCCAAGGGAACCCAGGGCAGCTTACATGAGGCCACGCGCATCAATACACCCTGCAGGGGACTCAAGGTGGATTACAATGCGCACATACATGGTAAACATTCAATGCCATAGACACACGACACATATAGACAGATAGTCAGAGGCTATTTAACATTGCAACTTTTTTCCGGCCACCACGGGAGCTGTCACTTCACCATCCATCTGCGACACTGATGCAGTACTTTCCGCATTCCTCGCATGGTTTTTGCTGGAGATTTTTTATGGCCTCATACGTTTTGTTAAATTAGCCTCCCCACACATGGGTGGTATCTAAATTTCCTACTTTTGGGTTGCAAAGGTCGACAATAAGCTACACAATTGGCCGGAAGCTCACTCCAACCCAAGCTGGCTTTGAACTCATGAATTTTCGGTCAGTAGTGATCTTTAATGCAGCTGACCCCCAGCCAGCTGCGCCACAGTCCCGGTGCCACTTCAAGTCACATCTATAACCAAGGCTGAGTGGCCATCTGTTAGAGGAGGGCTTGGATTGCGTCTCCAGCCTTACAGACTAGACGGGTTGGAAGAGACTACATTGGCTGTCTAATCCTACTTTTTCGGGGTCAGTTGGTGCTAGGCATTCATCTCATGCCAGACTCTGACATGGTGAATTTGTGGGACTGGGTGGCCTTTGGGGATCTCTTCCAACACACACACACACACCCCTACACAGACACACCCCTACACAGACACACCCCTACACACACACCCCCCTACACACACACACACCTACACGCACCTACTCACACACCTACTCACACACACCTACACACACACCTACACACACACACCTACACACACCTTAGCTACCATATTTTTTTGTGTGGCATTAATGCAGTTTTGGCCCTCCTGCTTGAACTGCCATGGCTCCATGCTAAGGGGTCCTGGGAGTTGTAGTTTAGTGGAGGCCTTTTCAAACTCAAACTCCCCATATTGTATATAGCAGCATTTCTCAACCTGGGGGTCGGGACCCCTGTGGGGGTCGCGAGGGGTTGTCAAAATGGTCACCAAAGACCATCAGAAAACACAGTATTTTCCATTGCTCATGGGGGTGCCTTCTGGGAAGTTTGGCCCCATTCTATCTTTGGTGGGGTTCAGAATGCTCTTTGATTGTAGGTGAACTATAAATCCCAGCAACCACAACAAGTGTCAAGGTACTGTATATTTGCCCCAACATCCAACGGTGTTTACATTTGGGCTTATTGAGTATTTGTGCCAAGTTTGGTCCAGATCTATCATCGTTTGAGTCCACAGCACTCTCTGGATGTAGGTGAACTACAACTCCCAAAGTCAAGCTCAGTGCCCACCAGACCCTTCTGTTGGTCATAAGAGTTTTTTGTGCCAAGTTTGGTTCAATTCCATCATTGGTGGAGTTCAGAATGCTCTTTGAATGTAGGTGAGCTATAAATCCCAGCAACGACAAGTCCCGAATGTCAAGATCTTTCCCTTCCCCAAACTCCACCAGTGTTCACATTTGGGCTTCTTGAGTATTTGTGCCAAGTTTGGTCCAGATCTATCATTGTTTGAGTCCATAGCACTCTCTGGATATAGGTGAACTACAACTCCCAAACTCAAGGACAATGCCCACCACACCCTTCTGATATTTTCTGTTGGTTGTGGAAGTTCTGTGTGCCACGTTAGGTTCAATTCCAGCCTTTGTGGAATTCAGAACGCTCTTTGATTGTAGGTGAACTATAAATCCCAGCAACTGCAACTAAATGCAAGTTTTGCATTGTTTTTGTGTCCGGCAGGCGTGGGCCAAGGAGACGGGGAAGTTCAACGAAGGGCTGGACGAGCCGGACCCGGCCAAGTGGAAGGCCAACCTGCGCTGTGCCTTGAACAAGAGCCGCGAGTTCGGCCTAATCTACGACGGCACCAAGGACACCCCGCTGCAGCCCTACAAGATCTATGAGGTCTGCGAGGCCCCGACCCAGCCGTCCAATGGAGGTAATGATGACCGCTCCCCTGGCATCTGCGCCGTCTTATATATAACATACAAAGGCCTGGGTTTAAGGCAAGCTGGCCATCTGTCGGGAGGGATTAGAGTGTGTGCTCCTGCCTTGCAGAGAAAAGGGCTCTGCAAGGTTGGGTGACCTCTCACATCGTTATGATTATCATAACACAGTCTGGATGTCCATCTGTGGGTGTGCTTGGATGGTGTCTTTCTGATCGGTACAAATAGGCTGGGCTGGATGGCCCTTGGGGGTCCCTTCCAGCACATTATAATTACACAATGTAACAACATTTAATAATATAATACAATATTATATATAATATTATAATTATATAATGTAATTACAATTGTTGTAGTTGAGTCTGGGACTTCAGGTACTACTAGGAGGACAGGGCTGTGTGAAGAGGATACTACGGCATCAAACATTGATATGGATTTGGGTGGGGTTGCTTGCAATGATAGTACTGGCCTCAGGAGGGGAAGAGGTTGATTCGTGAACAAAGTGAGGAGGATGTGCTCCAAAGTAAAAGAATCCGGCAGATACTTATGGAGTCGAGTGACGAAGAATCATTTCTGGGTTTTCCGGGAGGATGGGAGTCAGAGTGAGGGAGATTCCTCTGAAGAGACAGATATGGATGAGACATTGGTAAACGAGGTCCAAGCAGTATGTGGGAAACTTCTGACACTAGCACATTTTTGGGGTTTTCAGATGATAGGGAGTGGGCCTCGGGACATCTGGATGATTGGGGTGAATTAAATGAAGACAGAAGATGGCGTGTTTGGCGAGAGAATCAAAGAGCACAGCCGGGGAAGTTGCAACAGCTGGAGCTGCTCATAGTGGGGCGTATGCTAGGGGAGGACGGATCTGATATGGAGGATTAATAAATAAGGGCTTCTGAGGGATTGCTTTCTGTGGCTGGCAAAGTGTTACGTCTGGAATTCTAGGTTTGCTGTGAACCTGATGCCGACCACCCTCCTTTTCGCTTGACTGGGGTTTGTCTTCTTGCAAATGGACTGTGAATGAGACGCTGCCTTTGATTCAAAATTGGCTCCTGCATTCATTCTGGACTACTGCTGACCTGGTCTGGAAATTTGACTCCTCTTCTTCTCTGCTGAAGACCTCGAAAGTTCCTGTAAACTGGTTTTTTCCCTGTTTGTTTTTCTGCTAAAGCTTAAACGACCACTTGTGTTTCTTTGTGGGATTTTTTGAGTGGGGCTTTGCCAAGGCTTATCTTTTGGTTTTTTATCACTGCTGAGAAGTGTTTTCTGTTTATTGGTCGCCTTTTTGACCTAAAGACTGTGGACAATAAAACTCCTATTACTCTTACTTCTGGCCTGGCACTGTGTCGTGACAGATTGCCAGCCACCGACCCACACCAAGAAACCCAACATGGCCTCAGTTGAAGAGTTGGCTGCAGAAAATGCACTTTACGTGCACAAGTTGCTCTATTACAAGGAGCTCAGGCTGCACCTGTAGTAGCTCAGGTTAGAAATAGGATAATGTTGCCAGAACGCTTTGATGGAAGTCGAAGGAATCTGCAGTTTTTTTTTGCTCAAGTGGAGCTGTATTTTACACAGATTCTCCCACTGAATTGCCTACTGACTCTGCCAAAGTGGGCTTTATGTTATCTCTGCTATCTGGTCCAGCCGCTGAGTGGGCAGTTAATATTATGTTGGGGGCAAGACCCTATCAAGGACAATTTAAGAGACTTCAAACTGGCCCTGGAAGAAGGCGTTTGGTGATCCACTGAAGGTGGAAAAAATGCTGAGTGGGAGATGCATCATATCAAACAGGGAAGAAACACCTTGATTGACTATTTGAACAGATTTAAGTTGCTCAAGAATAGAGTGAATTGGGGGAGATAGGCCTTTAATGGTAAGCTTTACTGCAGGCTTATCAGTGAACTGCAGGATGAGTTGATTAGGCTTGAGCCTGCCACTTCCTGGGATGATTTGGTGCACAAGACTTTAAGAGTGGAGGCACGCTTAGCCTTTAAGAGGAAGGGTCATTTTGCCAAGGGCATTGCCGCTGTTTCTGGTGCCTCCACTAGCAGAAAAAAAGATGAGGAAGAACCCATGCATTTTGGGACTTTCAGGAAACTAACTGACACTGAGAAGGGAGCAGAAGGCGTCTGAGACTATGCCTATATTGTGGTGGTGATGGACATTTGCCCAGGAATGCCTTGTGAAGTCATCCAAGGCTCAGGAAAAGATCAGCCCTAATGTGTGAGTCCAACACATTAGGGCTAGCTGTGCGTTTGCCCAGAAGTGCTGACCATGTGTTTGTACAGATAAAAATCATTAAAAGTAATGGAGAAAGCATTTGGACGTGGGCTGGTGGACTCGAGCTCGGGCTCCTATGGATATAGAATTCGCCAAAAACAAAGGAATTGAAGTAACCAACAAGAAGAAAAGCTGTGTGGGTGGAAGAGCTGATGGGGAGTTACTGGGGACTGGATTGGTCAATCAAGAGACTGTTGGACTGTCTTGGGAGTTGCAAGGGGTTCTGGATATTTTCGTGTGGGATGTGACTAGATTACCTAGGTATACTGTTATATTGGGAATGAGTTGGCTAAGCAAGGTCAATCCACACATTGATTGGAGTAAATGTTTGACTATTGTAAAACAACCTTGTTTGGCTCTAGAGATTAACCCAGATATGACTGGAGTTCCACAATGTTATTTTGATTTCAAGGATGTTTTGTAAGCAAAAGGCTGATAGATTACCACCACATAGAACATATGACTGTGCAGTTAATTTAATGGAGGGGCTAAATTACCATCAGGACGCTTGTATGCATTATCAGTACCAGAACGCCAGGCGCTCAGGGAATTCCTTGATGAGCATCTAGCTAAAGGATTCATTCGTTCTTCCAGTTCTCTACGGCGGCACCCGTGTTTTTCGTATCAAAGAAAAACTGGGGATTTCGGTTAGTTTGTGATTATAGGGTGTTGAATAAATACACCATACGGGACGTTATCCGCTACCATTGATACCTGAGTTACTATCTAGAGTTCAAGGGCATCCATCTTCTCTAAGTTGGATTTTGAGGGTGCTTATAACCTGGTACGCATCAGACAGGGGATACGAGTGGAAAACCGCTTTTAATACGCGTTTCGGGGCCCTATGAATTCCTTGTAATGCCATTCGGATTGTGTAATGCCCCCGCGGTATTTCAGCTTCATGAACGAGGTTTTTAGACCTGCTGGACCGTTTGTGGTCCTGTATTTGGATGACATCTTGATTTTCTCTAGAAATTTCGTGAACATGAACAACACGTGAGACAGGTCTTACGTCGCTTGAGGGAGAATGGCTTATTTGCCAAGGCATCTAAGTGCATGTTTCATGTTCCAGAAGTAGAATTTTTAGGACATGTGATTTCTGGGGGGGGAGATTAAGATGGATCCACATAAGGTGGAAGCTATAGATTCCTGGAAAGACTTAACGTCCAAAAAGGATGTTCAGAGGTTCTTAGGTTTTGCTAATTACTATCGGGAATTCATACCACGGTATGCTCAGTTAACAGTCCCTTTGACCCCATCTCCTTCAGAAAGGACAACCTTTGTATGGACTGAACTGGAGCGTAGTGCCTTTGAACAATTGAAGCGTAGCTTTCATAATGGGAGGTCTTGGCATCCTGATATTAATAAGCCCTTCGTGGGAGGCAGATGCGTCAACTTTGCGCTGCCGTTTTGTCACAGGCTGATGTTAAGATACATTGAGACCTTGTGCATTTTATTCTAGAACAGCTAACCTCTTTTGAGCAAAATTACACCATTTGGGAGAAAGAACTTTTGGCTATCAAGGTGGCATTTGAGACTTGGAGACACTGGCTAGAAGGGGCCAAACACCAGATCAGTGTCACTGATCACAGAAATTTGGGAACACTTGCAGACTGCCAAGAAATTAAACCAGAGGCAGGTTAGATTTGGGCATTGTTTTTCACGTTTTGACTTCTTCAAGGTGGTATTTGTTTGGGGAAGCAAAATGCCAGGGCTGACGCCCTCTCGTAAACAGAATACAAGGAGGTAATGGTACCCATACATAGAACAATTTTACCTACGGTAGCTTTAAACGCTATAGAGTCAGTTCCAAGTCTGCATGCTCAAGTGATAAGTAACCAAGAAGTGGATATGTGGTCACAGGAACAATTAATATTGATAGACAGTGGGAGTAAGACAGCATTTCCACATCTACGTAATGATGAAGGCAAACTGTTCGTAACAATCAGTTGTATGTACCTACGGGAAGTTGCGGGTGGAGATCATGAGGGCTCACCATGATGAACTAAACAGCAGGGCATTTTGGCGTTATAAGACAGTACAAGCAATCACCCGTAGTTACTGGTGGCCTAAAATGGGACAAGACATATTGAGGTACTGCGATAGTTGTGGTATATGGCAGCTATGTAAGCAGCCTGTGGGCAGACCCATGGGTCTATTATCTCCATTGCCAGTACCAGAAAGTCCATGGCAACTCATTGCCAGGGACTTCATTCTGATTTACCTCGTGCTCGTGGATATACCTGTATCTGGGTAGTGGTGGATTTGTTCACCAAATTGGCTCATTTGTACCATGTGGGTTCCCGGCGCCGAATCTAGCTAAATTATACACTAAACATGTGTTCCGTTTACATGGAGCTCCTGAAATCATTATTTCTGACAGAGCTCCTCAGTTTGTGTCCCGCGTTTTGGACAGAGTTCCACGCTCAGTTAGGAACTAAGTTAAACATTTCAACTGCATTCCACCCTCAGACTGATGGTCAAGCAGAGAGGGTGAATGGTCTGCTGGAGCAATATCTGCGCTGCTTTTGTCTACAACAACCTGGAGATTGGGCACAGTGGCGCTACCATGGCGGAGTTTGCATATAATAATGCGACTCATAGTGTCAGTAAACATTCTCCGTTCGAACTTGCCTTTGGCTTTACGTCCTCACTGGTGCGGCTCATCTCAAAACATTGTTACAGAAGATCTAACATACAGGGCAAGCGAGTGAGGCCTTGCATGACGTTGCGCACCAGATTCTGGAAGAGGCTAAAACAGCTCAAAAGGCAGTTGCTGACCGATTGCGGCAGGCTGGGAGGAACTTGTGGTTGGAGATTTGGTGTGGCTATCCCTCTAAAAACATTCGACCGTCTGGCAAGTTCGCAGCCCGTTATTTAGGACCTACCCCATTATCCATAAAATATCCCCTGTTGCTTTCCGCTTGCGGTGCCTTCCTCTCTAAGGGTTCATCCTGTCTTTCACCGGTCCTTGTTGAAGAAGGCCTCCCCAGAGCACCGGTCTGCCCTGGTGGACGATGTCACCCATTCTGCGACCCCGCTTGGAAGGGGGGAGCTTTGCGGGGGATAGTGTTGTAGTTGAGTCTGGGACTTCAGGTACTACTAGGAGGACAGGGCTGTGAAGAGGATACCACGGCATCAAACATTGATATGGATTTGGGTGGGGTTGCTTGCAATGATAGTACTGGCCTCAGGAGGGGAAAAAGAGGTTGACTCGTGAACAAAGTGAGGAAGACGTGCTCCAAAGTAAAAGAATCCGACCCAGACTTATGGAGTCGAGTGACGAAGAATCATTTCTGGGTTTTCCGGGGAGGATGGGAGTCAGGTGAGGAGATTCCTCTGACGAAGAGACAGATATGGATGAGGACATTGGTAAACGAGGTCCAAGCAGTATGTGGGGGAAACTTCTGACACTAGCACATTTTTGGGGTTTTCAGATGATAGGGTGGGCCTCGGGACATCTGGATGATTGGGGTGAATTAAATGAAGACAGAAGATGGCGTGTTTGGCGAGAGAATCAAGAGAGCACACAGGAAGTTGCAACAGCTGGAGCTGCTCATAGTGGGCGTATGCTAGGGAGGACGGATCTGATATGGAGGATTAATAAATAAGGGCTTCTGAGGGATTGCTTTCTGTGGCTGGCAAAGTGTTACGTCTGGAATTCTAGGTTTGCTGTGAAACCTGATGCCGACCACACCCCTTTTCGCTTGACTGGGGTTTGTCTTCTTGCAAATGGACTGTGAATGAGAGACGCTGCCTTTGATTCAAAATTGGCCCCTGCATTCATTCTGGACTACTGCTGACCTGGTCTGGAAATTTGACTCCTCTTCTTCTCTGCTGAAGACCTTCGAAAGTTCCTGTAAACTGGTTTTTTCCCCGTTTGTTTTCTGCTAAAGCTTAAACGACCACTTGTGTTTCTTTGTGGGATTTTTGAGTGGGGCTTTGCCAAGAAGGCTTATCTTTTGGTTTTTTTATCACTGCTGAGAAGTGTTTTCTGTTTATTGGTCGCCTTTTTGACCTAAAAGACTGTGGACAATAAAACTCCTATTACTCTTACTTCTGGCCTGGCAACTGTGTCGTGACAACAATAATATGACACAATAATGATCATATAATATAACAACATTTAATAATATAATACAATACAATATAATATATATATCTCAGCATTACTTCGCGAACAAAGATTCTTAGGAAGGACTCATCCCACGCTTTTACAAAAGGCCAATCTGAGATAGGCAAGTTCGGTTGCAGAAAGCACAGCGGAAAGTCTCCTTGGGTGATGTTGTTTCCAAGTTGTGGTTCGTTCTGCGTTGTCGTTTTTCTTCGAGACCCGTTCGGCGTGTCTTGTCGAAAGAGGCCGCAGCATTGTGGAGAGTGCGTCTCCATGCCTCCCGCTGCGAGGCCAGGGTAGACCATTGTTGGTAATCAATCTGGCCGAGCCTGAGATGTTGTTTCAGGGAGTCCTTATATCTCTTTTTGGAAGCGCCTCTCTTGCTCTGACCTGTGGCGAGTTCACCGTAGAGTAGTATCTTTGGGAGGTGGTGGTCCTCCATCCTAGAGACATGCCCTGCCCAGCGCAGCTGTGTTCTCAATAGCATGGCCTCAATGCTGGTGATCCCTGCTTGCTCAAGGACATCGACATTCGTCACATAGTTGGTCCAGTGTATATTTAGGATTGTGCGAAGACAGCGCTGATGAAAGCGTTCGAGGAGTCGTAGGTGTTGGCGATAGGTGACCCATGTTTCAGACCCATAGAGGAGAATAGACAGTATGATAGCTCTGTACACAGTTTCTGGTGCTTTGCCTCAGGTGGTCGTTGCTCCAGACTCTTTTGTGAAGCCTTCGGAATGCACTCTATGCCTTTGCTAATCTGTGATCTATCTCTTGATCAATCTTGGCGTCTGAAGAGATGCTGCTTCCCAGGCAGGTGAACTGCTGGACGGACTTAACCACAGATGTGCCTATGCTGACGTGGGGATGATGGTGTTCTTCCTGTGGCGCGGGCTGGTAGAGGACTTCCGTTTTCTTCAGGCTGACTTCCAGCTCAAACAGCTGTGCAGCTGCTGCAAAGCAGGATGTGAGGCGCTGCAGGGCTGCTTCTGAATGGGCAACAAGGGCAGCATCGTCTGCAAAAGCAGCTCACGGACTAGATAGTTTAGAGTCTTAGTGCGAGTCCTCAAACGGCTTAAGTTCAACAAGCTGCCATCAGTACGATAGCGTATATATATGCCGTCTCCTTCTTCGAGGTCTGCCATAGCCCTTTGGAGCATCATGCTGAAGAACATTGTAAATAATAATCATATAATACAACAACATTTAATAATATAATGCAATATAATATATATAATATAATAATTATATAATGTAATTACAATAATATGATACAATAATAATCATAGAACATTTAATAATATAATATACTAACTTGGGGACCCGGCGGTGCCCGGGTCATTTGAGAAGTGCAGCAGGATGTAGAGTGGATCATGGGGGCTCTGTGTGCCAAGTTTGGTCTTGATCCATCATTCTTGGGAGTTGCAGTGGTATCATGAAAGTACTGAAGGTACTGGAAGTCCCATCATCTGTGGTCCAGCCTCCCCCAAATTGCAGTAGGATGTAGATTGGGTCACGGGGGCTCTGTGTGCTAAGTTTGGTCTGTATTGGTGAATGGATGAGGGTTGTATTGTTTTTAGGAAGGGAGTGAAGGTACTTCAAGTCCCATCATCCGTGGTCCGTTTCACAAAACTGCACCAGGATGTAGAGTGGGTAATGAGGGCTCTGTGGGCCAGGTTTGGTGTTGATCAGTCATTGGATAAGGTTTGCAGCAGTCTTGGAAAGTGAGGGAAGGTACTGCAAGTCCCATCATCCATGGTCTGTCCTCCTCCAAACTTCAGCAGGATGTAGAGTGGGTCACTGGGGCTCAGTGTGCCAAGTGTGGTCTTTATCGGTGTTTGTTGGGGGCCGCAGTGGTTTGTGGGAACAGAGAGGTGTGAAAGTACTACAAATGCCATCATCCATTGTCAGTCCTCCCCCGAACCCCACCAGGACGTGAAGGTAGTCATGGGGGTTATGTGTGCCAAGTTTGGTCTCGATCAGTAATTGGATAAGGGTCGCAGTGGACTTGGGAAGTGAGTAGAGGTACTTCAAGTCCTATCATCCATGGTTTGCCCTCCTCCAAACTGCAGCAGGATGTAGAGTGGGTCATGAGGCCTTTGTGTGCCAGGTTTGGTGTTGATCAGTCATTGGATTAGGTTTGTAGCAGTCTTGGAAAGTAAGGGAAGGTACTGCAAGTCCCATCATCCATGTTCTGCCCCCCTCCAAACTTCAGTAGGATGTAGAGTGGGTCACTGGGGCTCTGTGTGTCAAATGTGGTCTTTATCGGTTTTTGTTGGGGGCCGCAGTGGTCTGTGGGAACAGAAAAGTGTGAAAGTACTACAAATCCCATCATCCATTGTCAGTCCTCCCCTGAACCTTGCCAGGACGTGAAGGTAGTCATGGGGGTTATGTGTGCCAAGTTTGGTCTCGATCAGTAATTGGATAAGGGTCACAGTGGACTTGGGAAGTGAGTAGAGGTACTTCAAGTCCTATCATCCATGGTTTGCCCTCCTCCAAACTGCAGCAGGATGTAGAGTGGGTCATGAGGGCTTTGTGTGCCAGGTTTGGTGTTGATCAGTCATTGGATTAGGTTTGTAGCAGTCTTGGAAAGTAAGGGAAGGTACTGCAAGTCCCATCATCCATGTTCTGCCCCCTCCAAACTTCAGTAGGATGTAGAGTGGGTCACTGGGGCTCTGTGTGCCAAATGTGGTCTTTATCGGGTTTTGTTGGGGGCCGCAGTGGTCTGTGGGAACAGAAAAGTCTGAAAGTACTACAAATCCCATCATCCATTGTCAGTCCTCCCCCGAACCTTGCCAGGACGTGAAGGTAGTCATGGGGGTTATGTGTGCCAAGTTTGGTCTCGATCAGTAATTGGAAAAGGGTCGCAGCGGACTTGGGAAATGAGTAGAGGTACTTCAAGTCCCATCATCCATGGTCTGCCCTCCTCCAAACTGCAGCAGGATGTAGAGTGGGTCATGGGGGCTGTGTGTGCCAAGTGTGGTCTGTATTGGTCCTTTTTGGTGGCCTCAGTGGTCTGTGGGAACCAAAGTGTTTGAAAGTACTACAAATCCCATAATCCGTGGGTCATGTCCCCCGAACCGCACCAGGATGTAAAGGGGGTTAGGGGGGTTATGTGTACCAAGTTTGGTGCAGGTCCATCACCCGCGCTGGTCGCTGTGGCCTGTGAAAGTGGTTGCCACAGATCCGCCCTGGCCTGTGAAAGTGGCTGCCACATATCCGCCCTTCCGCCCTCCGCATACACACATACACACATACAAACATTCCGTTTTATAAAGGTATACAGAATACAGATATATTATAATTATATAATGTAATAATAATATGCAATAATAATCATATAACAATTAATATTATTGTAATATAGTATATTATATAGCAGAATGTAATATAGTATAATATTATATAGCAGAATGTCTCAAAAGGACAGAGTTTTTGGAGTTTTAATATACTTTCCCCACGTTTTTATGACTGAACCAATTAGGAAATGACATTTACAACCCAGGAACAAAAGTCGTATTACATAGTTTTATCAGAAGAGAGGCTGGGTGGCCATCTCTTGGGAGTCATTTGATTGTGTCTTCCTGCCTAACTGAAGGGCAAGACTGGATGGCCTTTAGGGGTCCCTTCCAATCATAACAGAGGCTGGATGGCCATCTGTTGGGAGTGCTTTGATTGTGTCTTCCTAACTGACAGGAGGGCTGGGCTAGATGACCCTTGGGGCCCCTTTGAACTCATTAGGATTATCAGGATAATAATAACAACTCTGTGTCCAGTTCTGGACATCACAATTCCATCAATCAATCAATTAATCTGTCTCGATCTCCCTTTTTGATTTTCAGACTCCTTTATCGGAGACGACCAAGCCTGCTGTGAAGACGAGGAAGTGGTGAGAAACAGGTTTATTTCCTGGGAGTTGTAGTTTAGTGGGGCCCCGGCCCTCTTTGGCAGAGGAGGCTCAAGATCTGGTGGAACTACAACTCCCAAGAGTCCACTTCCTTGAGCCGTGGCCATTAAAGTGGAATCAAACCGCATTCGTGCTACAGTGAAGATGCACCCAATGCCTCCGCCAAGTGATATCCCGTCTATCCGTCGCTAATGCCGATGTCTTCCTTTGCAGCTGCCCAAAATTATGCCGATGCTGAGAATTGCAGGTGCGTTTCGAGAATGGTAATAATAATAATAGGAATAATAATAATACATTGATTACCCACGATGCTGAGTATTGCAGGTGCGTTTTGATAATGGTAATAATAATAGGAATAATAATACATTGATTACCCACGATGCTGAGTATTGCAGGTGCGTTTTGATAATGCTAATAATAATAATAATAATAATAGGAATGATACATTGATTACCTATGGTGCTGAGTATTGCAGGTGCGTTTTGATAATGGTAATAATAATAGGAATAATAATACATTGATTACCCACAATGCTGAGTATTGCAGGTGCGTTTTGATAATGGTAATAATAATAGGAATAATAATACATTGATTACCCACGATGCTGAGTATTGCAGGTGCGTTTTGATAATGGTAATAATAATAGGAATAATAATAATACATTGATTACCCACGATGCTGAGTATTGCAGGTGCGTTTTGATAATGCTAATAATAATAATAGGAATAATAATACATTGATTACCCATGGTGCTGAATATTGCAGGTGCGTTTTGATAATGGTAATAATAGGAGTAATAATAATACATTGATTACCCATGATGCTGAGTATTGCAGATGCGTTTTGATAATGGTAATAATAATAATAATAATAGGAATAATACATTGATTACCCACGATGCTGAGTATTGCAGGTGCGTTTTGATAATGGTAATAATAGGAATAATAATACATTGATTACCCACGATACTGAGTATTGCAGGTGCATTTTGATAATGGTAATAATAATAATAGGAATAATAATACATTTATTACCAATCTCTCCTAGCAGCTCAATGAACTGGGGATCTTGTTTCCCCGATGATGATGATAATAATGGGAACCCCTAGTGGTGCAGTGTGTTAAACCGCTGAGGTGCTGAACTTGCTGAGCAATAGGTCGGTGGTTTGCATTCAGGGATCGGGATGAGCTCCCACTGTTAGCCCCAGCTTCTGCCAACCTAGCAGTTCGAAAACATGCAAATGTGAGTGGATCAATAGGTACCGCTCCAGCGGGAAGCTAATGGCGCTCCATGCAGTCATGCCGGCCACAAGACCTTGGAGGTGTCTACGGACAAACCCAGTTGTTAGGCCTAGAAATGGATATGAGCACCCCCCAGAGTTGGACACAACTAGACTTAACGGACTCCACTTTGTGGCCCCATTTTTAAAAGCTGGTTCTGCATCTCATAGTGCCAGAGCACACACGCATACACACAGAGACCAAGTGCAATGCAATAGTTTGAGTGTTGCCATAAATCGGAATGCAAAGTGTCTTGAATCCGTCCGCAACCGCAAATCCCGCCTCTTGCTCCTGATGTGCTTTTCCTCCTTTCCGTCCCAGATCCGTCGCACAACGTCGAGCCGCTGCCTCCATACCCGTGGATGAAGCAGGAAGCCCTCTTCTCCCAGAGCTGCGGAAACGAGTCCTTCGCCCACCTGCCGCCCCCCGAGGCCCCGGCCGTGGCCCCTCCGCTGCCGGACCCCTTCGCCATAGCCGAGACCGGCGGGCCCAACTTCGCCGAACCCGCCGAAGCCATGCCGCCACTGCCACCGCCGCCAATTGCACCCGGAGCCGTTGAGCCCTTGCCCACGCTGCCCATGGAGCACCTGCTCATCAGCCCACATATGCTGCCCCGTAAGGATAATAATAATAATAATAGGCATGAAGCTTAGAATCATAGAAGCACATGGACCATCTAGGCCAACCCCCTCCTTCCATGGAGGAAAAGTACAATCAAAGTATCCCTGACAGATTACCATCCAGCCTCTGTTTAAAAGCTTCCACCAGACTCCCAGGCAGAGAGTTCCACTGCTGAACAGCTCTCCTTACAGTCAGGAAGTCCTTCCAGATGCTCCTCGTAGGGATTATTCATGGTCTCCAGACCTTTGATCCTTTCCGTTTCCATCTTCTTCTGGGCGCCTTCCAGCTTAAGGGTCAATATCTCTTTTGAACTGAGGTGCCCAGAATTGGACGCAGTGCGATTCCAGGCGAAGAGGTCTGACCAAAGCAGAAGAGAGAAGCGCCAGGACTTCCCTCAGTCTGGACACTCAGCTCCTTTGGACGCAGCCCAAAATCCCATTGGCTTTCTCACCTGGAACAATAGCCCTGTTTCCAGTTCTGGGCAAAGCAATACCACATAAACATTACCCTGGAGGACTTCCTGAGAGCCACTGCATTGTGCTCCTGACTGAGAGTCTGACGCCATCTCCTCCTCTGGAGGTTTTTAAGCACAGGCTGGACGGCCATCTGTTGGGAAGGTTCGAATGGAAGAAGTGGGTTGGACTGGATGGCCTTTGGGGGTCCCTTCCAACTCTACTGGAATGTAGACGCCCTGGGAATCCAGTTTGGCTGTCTTTAGGCAGAGGCTGGATGGCCATTGGTTAGGAGGGCTGTGACAGAAGGAGTGGGTTGGACTGGATGACCTTTGGGGATCCCTTCAAATTCTATTGGAGTATACATTGCTTTGGAATCTGGTGTGGCGTCTTTCTCTGGAGGTTTTAGAGTAGAGACTGGGTGTCCATCTCTTGGAAGGGCTTGGATGGAAGTAGTGGGTGGACTGGATGGCCTTTGGGGGTCCCTTCAACCTCTCTTGAAATATACATTGCCTTGGAACCTGGTGTGGCCTCTTTCTCTGGAGGTCTTTGAGCAGAGGCTAGATGTTCATCTCTTGAGAGAGCTTGGATGGAAGAAGTGGGTTGGACTGGATGGCCTTTGGGGATTCCCTTCCAACTCTACTAGACCATAGCCTGCCTCGTAATCCAGGTTGACCGTCTTTAAGTAGAGGCTTGATGGCCATCTCTTGGGAGAGCTTGGATGGAAGCAGTGGGTGGACTGGATGGCCTTTGGGGGTCCCTTCAAACTCTGTTGGAATATACATTGCCTTGGAATCTGGTGGAATCTCTTTCTCTAGAGATTTTTAAACAATGGTTGGGTGTGCATCTGTTGTCATGGCTTGGATGGAAGAAGGAGGTTGGACTAGATGGCCTTTGGGGGTCCCTTCCAATTTTACTGCAATATAGATAGCCTGGGGATCTGATTTGGCAGACTTTGAGCAGATAACCATCTGTTGGGATGGCTTGGATAAGAAGTAGGTGGACTGGATGACCTGTGGGGGTCCCTTCAAATTCTGTTGGAATATACATTGCCTTGGAACCTGGTGTGGCCTCCTTCTCTGGAGGTCTTAGAGTAGAGGCTGGATGTCCATCTCTTGGGAAGGCTTGGATGGAAGAAGTGGGTGGACTGGATGGCCTGTGGAGGTCCCTTTGTCCTCTCTTGGAATATACATTGCCTTGGAACCTGGTGTGGCCTCCTTCTCTGGAGGTCTTTGAGCAGAGGCTGGATGTCCATCTCTAGGAAGGGCTTGGATGGAAGAAGTGGGTGGACTGGATGGCCTTTGGGGGTCCCTTCAAATTCTGTGGGAATATACATTGCCTTGGAACGTGGTGTGGCCTCGTTCTTTGGAGGTCTTTGAGCAGGTGCTGGATGTGCATCTGTTGGGATGGCTTGGATGGAAGTGGGTGGATTGGATGGCCTGTGGGGTCCCTTTGACCTCTCTTGGAATATACATTGCCCTGGAACCTGGTGTGGCCTCCTTCTCTGGAGGTCTTTGAGCAGATGCTGGATGTCCATCTCTAGGAAGGGCTTGGATGGAAGAAGTGGGTGGACTGGATGGCCTTTGGGGGTCCCTTTGACCTCTCTTGGAATATACATTGCCTTGGAACCTGGTGTGGCCTCCTACTCTCGAGGTCTTTGAGCAGATGCTGGATGTCCATCTGTTGGGATGGCTTAGATGGAAGAAGTGGGTGGACTGGATGGCCTTTGGGGGCACCTTTGACCTCTCTTGGGATATACATTGCCTTGGAACCTGGTGTGGCCTCCTACTCTGGAGGTCTTTGAGCAGAGGCTAGATGTCCATCTCTTGGGAGAGCTTGGATGGAATTGGGTGGGCTGGATGGCCTTTGGGGTTCCCTTCCATCCCTCACCACTCTGCCTTATATTCTTCTCTTCTTAGTGACGGACCTGGAGATCCGCTTCCAGTACCGGGGCCGATCGGTGGGCTCGCTGACCATTAGCAACCCGCACGGCTGCCGGCTCTTCTATAGCCAGCTGGCGCCCACGCAGGAGCAGGTGGAGCTCTTTGGGCCAGTGTCGCTGGAGCAGGTGCGCCTGCCGAGCGCGGAGGCCGTGCCGCACGAGAAGCAGCGCTTCTACACGCACCAGCTGCTGGACGTGCTGGACCGCGGCCTCATCCTGGAGCTGCAGGGACAGGACATCTATGCCGTGCGGCTGTGCCAGTGCAAAGTCTTCTGGACGGGGCCCTGCGCCGGACCCCTGGACGGGCCCAACCCCATCGAGAGGGAGAAGAAGGTCAAGCTCTTCAGCCTCGAGAGCTTCCTCAATGGTTAGCAGACCTCATTTCTCCATGAAGCTGCAGGTGCCTGTGAGGCTGGATTGCCCTCTCTGAAAGGGGCTGGACAGGATGGCCTTGGGTGGCCCCTTCCAAATTACAGCACCCGCACTGTAAGATTAAAGCAGTTTGGCATCACTTCAACCGCCATGGCTCATTGCTATGGGATCCTGGGAGCTGTTGCTTGCAAGGTCTTATTGCAACTCCCCAGGAAGTTCAACTGGTATCAAACTGCATTAATTTGGCAGTATAGATGCAAACTATAATTGATCCGCCTATCAGCAGCAGTAGCAGCAGCATTGTTACTGCCCAGTTTAGGACTCCAAAGTAGTACAAACACATAACTTAGTAATAATATCAATACGGATAATAATGAAGTATCTCAACCAGAGAAAGGGGCAACTCTCTCTCTCTCTCTCTCTCTCTCTCTCTCTCTCTCTCTCTCTCTCTCTCTCTCTCTAAATGTCTCTGTCTCTCTGTAAATATATCTATCTATCTCTGTAGGACTCATCATGTTCCAGAAGGGGCAAAGCACCACTCCTCCTCCCTACGAGATTTTCTTCTGCTTCGGAGAGGAATGGCCAGACCGGAAGCCCAAAGAGAAGAAGCTCATCACGGTCCAAGTAAGTGGGGTGCAGCGCTCTTTCGGGGGGTCTTTATCCATTTATTCATGTATTGTTTTTAATCTTACAAGCACTGACAGTGTTTCAAATTATGTTGGTATTGCTATACCGTACATCCCGAGATATTTAGAGAATGAGATGCCTGCCCATCTATTCATCAGTCTGTCCATCTAAATAACGATTCTATCCATCCATCATCCATCCATCAAATAACTCTTCTACATATCCATCCATCCATCCATCCATCCAAATAACTCTTCTACATAACCATCCATCCAAATAACCCTTCTACATATCCATCCATCCATCCAAATAACCCTTCTACATATCCATCCATCCATCCAAATCCATCCAAATAACTCTTCTACATATCCATCCATCCAAATAACTTCTACATATCCATCCATCCATCCATCCATCCAAATAACTCTTCTACATATCCATCCATCCAAATAACCCTTCTACATATCCATCCATCCATCCAAATAACTCTTCTACATATCCATCCATCCAAATAACTCTTCTACATATCCATCCATCCATCCATCCCAAATAACTCTTCTACATATCCATCCATCCATCCAAATAACTTCTACATATCCGTCCATCCATCCAAATCACCCTTCTACATATCCATCCATCATCCATCCTTCCAAATAATCCTTCATCCAAATCTCATCATCCATCCATCCAAATAACTCTTCTACATATCCATCCATCCATCCAAATAACTCTTCTACATATCCATCCATCCATCCAAAATCTCTTCTACATATCCATCCATCCATCCATCCAAATAACTCTTCTACATATCCATCCATCCATCCATCCAAATAACTCTTCTACATATCCATCCATCCATCCATCCATCCATAACTCTTCTACATATCCATCCATCCATCCATCCATCCAAATAACTCTTCTACATATCCATCCATCCATCCCAAATAACTCTTCTACATTCCTCCATCCATATCCATCCATCCATCCATCCAAATAATCTTCATCCATCCATCCATCCATCCATCCATCCAAATAACTCTTCTACATATCCATCCATCCATCCAAATAACTCTTCTACATATCCATCCATCCATCCAAATAACTCTCTTCTACATATCCATCCATCCTTCTAATATATCCATTCAAATTCTTCTCCATATCCATCCATCCCAAATCTCTTCTAAATCCATTCATCCATAATCCATCCATCCAAATAACTCTTCTACATATCCATCCATCCATCCAAATAACTCTTCTACATATCCATCCATCCATCCAAATAACTCTTCTACATATCCATCCATCCATCCAAATAACTCTTCTACATATCCATCCATCCATCCAAATAATCCATTCATCCATCCATCCAAATCACCCTTCCATCCATCCATCCATCCAAATCACCCTTCTACATATCCATCCATCCATCCATCCAAATATCTCTTCTACATATCCATCCATCCATCCATCCATATCCATCCATCCATCCAAATAATCTCTTCTACATATCCATCCATCCATCCAAATAACTCTTCTACATATCCATCCATCCCAAATCATCTACATATCCATCCATCCATCCAAATAACTCTTCTACATATCCATCCATCCATCCAAATATCTCTTCTACATATCCATCCATCCATCCATCCAAATAACTCTTCTACATATCCATCCATCCAAATCACCCTTCTACATATCCATCCATCCATCCATCCATCCAAATAACTCTTCTACATATCCATCCATCCATCCAAATAACTCTTCTACATATCCATCCATCCATCCAAATAACTCTTCTACATATCCATCCATCCAAATAACTCTTCTACATATCCATCCATCCATCCAAATAACTCTTCTACATATCCATCCATCCAAATCACCCTTCTACATATCCATCCATCCATCCATCCAAATACTCTTCTACATATCCATCCATCCATCCAAATAACTCTTCTACATATCCATCCATCCATCCATCCATCCATCCAAATAACTCTTCTACATATCCATCCATCCATCCAAATATCTCTTCTACATATCATATCCATCCATCCATCCAAATAACTCTTCTACATATCCATCCATCCATCCAAATAACTCTTCTACATATCCATCCATCCATCCATCCAAATAACTCTTCTACATATCCATCCATCCATCCATCCAAATATCTCTTCTACATATCCATCCATCCAAATAACCCTTCTACATATCCATTCATCCATCCATCCAAATAACTCTTCTACATATCCATCCATCCATCCATCCAAATAACTCTTCTACATATCCATCCATCCATCCATCCATCCAAATAACTCTTCTACATATCCATCCATCCATCCATCCAAATAACTCTTCTACATATCCATCCATCCATCCAAATAACTCTTCTACATATCCATCCATCCATCCAAATAACTCTTCTACATATCCATCCATCCATCCATCCAAATATCCATCCATCCAAATAACTTCTACATATCCATCCATCCATCCAAATAACTCTTCTACATATCCATCATCCATCCATCCAAATAACTCTTCTACATATCCATCCATCCAAATCACCCTTCTACATATCCATTCATCCATCCATCCAAATCACCCTTCTACATATCCATTCATCCATCCATCCAAATAACTCTTCTACATATCCATCATCCATCCATCCAAATAACTCTTCTACATATCCATCCATCCAAATAACCCTTCTACATATCCATTCATCCATCCATCCAAATAACTCTTCTACATATCCATCCATCCATCCAAATAACTCTTCTACATATCCATCCATCCATCCAAATAACTCTTAACTCTTCTACATATCCATCCATCCAAATCACCCTTCTACATATCCATCCATCCATCCATCCAAATAACATCCATCCAAATAACTCTTCTCCATCCATCCAAATAACTTCCATCCATCCATCCATCCAAATAACTCTTCTACATACATCCATCCATCCATCCATCCATCCAAATAACTCTTCTACATATCCATCCATCCATCCAAATAACTTCTACATATCCATCCATCCATCCAAATAACTCTTCTACATATCCATCCATCCATCCAAATAACTCTCTTCTATATCCATCCATCCATCCAAATAACTATTCTATCCATCCATCCATCTAGGTATCTCTCTTCCTCCCTCTCTCATTTCCTTTTATCCATCCATCCCAACTACTATTCATGAAATCTAGCTATCCAGATACACTACTATTCACGACTTCTCCCTCTTTCTCTGTCCATCCATTCATGGCATGTAGTCCCTCCAACGATTCAACTATTCATGACTCCTGTGTGGCTACTTCTGAGTGTAGTGTATTTCGTAACAGAAAAAGACAGTGGTGATGATTGTATTATTGTTCCTGGACTGTTACTCTTCCTTGCTCTTCCTCCTCCCTTTCCAGGTGGTCCCGGTAGCGGCCCGGCTCTTGCTGGAGATGTTCTCTGGGGAGCTCTCCTGGTCAGCCGACAGCGTCCGCCTCCAGATCTCGCACCCAGACCTCAAGGACCAGATGGTGGAGCAGTTCAAGGAGCTGCACCAGCTCTGGCAGACCCAACAGAGCCTCCAGGGACAGACATTGCAGCCACAACCACCACCACCATCGGAGCAGGAGACTTGGCCCATGCAGCCGTGAAGGTGCCGGATGGGCAACCGAGTGCGGCATCATCGTCTTTGCCACTGATGTCTTTGCAAAACCCACAAGGATTTCTGGACCAGTTTGGCTTCCTTCCATCGATCTAGGAGATGCTGGGTCCGTCCCTTTGGGGTGGGTGGGATGGGGGGCAAAATAAGTGCGACCCATTGCCATAATGAAGCACATTAATGCCAGGATTTGCACTACTGGCAAGGCACTGTGATAATGAATTTGGACATCGTGGAAAAAAACCGGCCTAATGCAGATCCTGATGGATGCATTGCTGGTTTCTAAGACGGAAGGAAGTGTTTGGGTGGCGTGAGACGGAGGGGCCAGTCGTCCGACTGCCCTCTCATCGTGCATTCCAGAGACAACGGCTTGACCCTTTCAGGGGATATTGGGACTTGAAGGACTCTGAGGTTGTTTCTTGATGGAGGAACAGCTGCAGTGATGCCCGGAAGAGCTATGACTTAATGCAAGAGTGGGAAATATGCAACCACACAACACCCCAGTACGTGTCCTTCTGGATAGAATGGGACTCTGGCTTAGCAAAAGCCAGTGGAAGGGGATGCTGGGAGTTGTAGTCCAGCAACACCTGGAGGGCTGTGTATCAGGGAAGGGACGCTATTTTATCTAGAGTCACTGCCAAGAGGTTGGCTTTTACAAAAGGTAAGGCCTACCTGCCAGAAGCAGCAGAACAGCCACCAAGAGACTCACCGTTGGCTGAGAAAGGCATCTATGGATGAAGAAGACGAGAAGCACGGCTTGGACACCTGAAGGTCCTGTCCTTGGTCCAAACCGGAAACACCATCACAGCTATAAAAGGAAACCTTTTTGGATTTGGAAAGGCTCCGAACGGGGTCTGAAGGAAGTCATAAAGATGCCCATCCAGTTTTGGACTGCGACGATGCTGCGGTTTCTAGGACTGCCGTTGTGCCACTTCAATTGGACTTGGCCCACTTCTGCCATAGGCCAAGTTTTGAAATGTGTGGCCTACCTGAACACGGCAGGGACTAATGCTTGGCAAGGAGTATTTGCCCAAGATGTATGTGGGCTACCGAACGTAGCAAAGGGAGAACCGTGCTGCAATAAATACATATTATGTGAGTCATGGATTCGTTTTCTTTTGGGGGGTGTGGCAGGCATGGGCGGCCACTGCTCTTCACCTGGGGCCAGGTAGGAAGGAAAGGATGGCCCAAAAGGACAGTCAAACGTATCTACAAGGTGAGATGGGCACGTGGACTAAGAGGGCATAACACTGGTGCTTGCTGGTGATGTAAACAACATTTACTACTGAGCTAAAAGGGCTGGAGAATTGTTGAAAGGCACCCCTCGAGATCTCACATGAACACAAACTAGAACCAGGAAGCAATCAGGCAATATGATTTTTGTTCCTGGATTATAAATGTCATTTTCGAATTGGCTCTATCATAAAAACATGGGAAAGGTTTATTTGTTTTTGTGGGAAGGACACTCTACTATACCACGTTTCGTAATAGTTTTTCAATGACTATCTCATCATTGAGCCTCAATCAATTCAGCATAGTTTGTGGCAGCCAGAAAGAAAAATAATGTTTCTGGAGTAGAACGTCTTTCAAAGTAAGGGCTGCACAATTAAAACACTTTCAAACCAGGAACAGATTCTCCCCCCAAATTTCCAAATTACGTAACCAAATCCACAACAGTCAAAACCACAAATGTGAAGGGATGACTGTATATACTGTATTTCCTTGATCCGAAGATGCACACTAATTTCAGTACCACCAACAAAAAAGGACTTTACCCTATTTCTTCAAATGTAAAACACACACATACCCAAAATGGAGAGCATCTTAGAATCACAGGTGATGTGTGTGTGTGCATATATATATACCTATGTGTGTGTGTGAGATTTTATATATATATATATATATATATATATATATATATATATATATATATATGCGCCCCTGGGTAGGTTTGTTCACCTTAATTCGGAATAAATTTGGATCAAATTCCTTTTTGAAGCGATTTGGGAACCTATAAGTATCCTTGCCATTTCGAAGCTTTTTCCACAATTTATCTTACGAATCGGTGAGTCGGAAATGATTTCAGCTTTTCAAAGCAGTGCATGGATTCCCTTAGTTTCCGTTCCCTCCCGTGTCAGACTTGGGGTGAGAGCCATGTTTAACCCAGTTTGGATGCGGCTCTCGCCCCAGGTCTGACGCAGGAGAGAAGGAAGGACATCCACATCCAAACTGGGTTAAACACCGTTAAAACTGTTTAACCCAGTTTGGATGCAGATTTCCTTCTCTTCCACATCAGTCCTGGGAGAGAGCCGTGTTTAACCCAGTTTGGATGCGGATTTCTTCCCTTTGCTCCCCCCTTTTTTTCCCCTGGAATGAAACAACTACTTTCAAAGTAAAGACCACCCAAAGAAATAGGAAATAACACTTTGAAACCATTAACGAAGGATTCGGAAGTCTCGGAAGTTTTGAATAGCTTTGAACTTTTTTTTCTGTGAAAATCATAATTGACTTTAGATCCGAACCACCAGCGCCCCCGACATCCAAAACGAGTTTTGAACTATTTTTTTTATCAAACAGGCATATATATCTTATTTATGTTGATACTCAAGCATCTCAAGCCATCATTAGGCTTGCGTACTCTAATGAAGTTGTGAGCTATGCTGGCGGTGGCATAATAGTCACCGGTAGGGCCTCCCATGCCAGACCAGTCACAACCGAAGGGTCTGACAAAGAGCGTCAACGGGTAGGATGGGCTCTCTAGCCTTTTGGCAACCATCCTAAGAGAAGGAAAACTCTGATTTCAAGCCCAGGCAGATGGTGCTCATCTAACCCTTAAGGTCAACCATCTAGAGAAGGAAACTCAAATCAAACCTACGACCGAGGACCTCGCTGCCATCGTCCTAAGCTTGCTAGGCCCCGGCAGGCGAACATTTTGGTTCAAGGGGAGAGGCCAGTTCTGTGCACACTGCGCTCTACCAGAAAAATCCATTGCACAGGCTCGAAGGACACATTCAACCTCTGAAAAAGCATCAACGTGCTTGTAGAAAGTGTGGGATGAGTCCTTCCTAAGTATCTTTGTTCGTGAAGTAATGCCAGAGATGTTGATGAAATTAGTGTGAATCTTACAAACTATCGAATATATGCACATGCATACATACACACAAAAAGCACCCATGATTCTAAGATGTTCCCGCTTTGATGAAGTTTATATGGGGGAAAAGAGCATCTTGTTATTGAGGACAAGCATCTGTGATTCTAAGGTGCAGCACATTTTTAGAGATGTGCATCTTAGTACATCTTCAAATTGACAAAATACAGTATACAATGTGTGTGCGTGTATACACCATATAACGTATTTCCACACACACAAAGAACCCATGATTCTAAGACGCACCATTATTAGTATTATTAACTATTTCTATGCCACCTTTTCCCCCATATAGGGACCCAAGGCACCATGATAGTGAAGAAATACAATGTGTGTGAGTGAATGAGTGTATCTACACCGTATTGACTCTAGTCTCATGTGCCATCGATTCTAATGCGCACTTCAATTTTCAAAACCCGTAAACCAAGAAATGTAATTTTTTGCTGCTAAATGTGAGCTGCCCCGAGTCCCCATCAGGGAGATGGTGGCTGGGTATAAATTAAGTTTATTATTGTTATTGCGCAGCAGCAAGAAGTGGCCAAAAAAAAACAAAACGCCCCACACTTGCTGCCAGCATAGAATTCCTTCTCTAAAAACAATAGTGTTGGGACACCGAAGCTTCCAGCAATGGAAAGGAAGACCTTAGTATGCTGAAGAACGAATCCACTTTGCCTTGGTTCAATGGTATGGAGTCATGGGAGATTTATGGGTTGCTTACCTGTAACCGTAGTTCTCGGAGTGATCACCTGTGGATTCACACTTTTACAAGGCCTTGAGGCTTCTCTGCCAAAGAATGCGGATGCCTCACCAAACCACAAATCCTAGGATCACGTAGCATTAAGCTCTGGCCATTTAATTAGAGTTAACATCCCTCAAAGAGGAGCTCCCGGTGCAGCTAGTGAAGCACCTTCCTTTTGCTTTGACTCAGCACTAAGATTACAATATTACGCGGATCTAGTGCACACCCTAATTTTGGCAAGGTCATTTAGCAAAAAAAGAATCTTCTCCCTCCCTCCCTCCCTCCCTCCCTCTCTCTCTCTCTCTCACACACACACATATATATGAATGAGAGAGAATAAGATACGTATTAGGGAAATCCACTCCTGGAAGAGTTATTAGTTATTAGTGTGGGGTCTCAACCGAAGCTCTCTCTCCAATCCATGTTTCCATGACAAGCCACATTTTCTCGAATCCAATTCCCTCGGGGACAGAAAGTCAGGTGGGATCTACTGATCATGGGAACAGGCATCAAAGGAAACCCCACGGAGTGCTCACTCTTCCCCATTCCATACAAAGCTCATATATAAGTATGGAACGTGTGGTGGCTTTGCAACTCCAGGGGTTCTTGGTAGACACTGATTATCTTGATCCGGCACAGTCTGGCTTTAGGCCGGGACATGGTACTGAAACAGCCTTGGTCGCCTTGGTAGATGATCTACGCCGGGAGCTCAACAGGGGGAGTGTATCCTTGTTAGTTCTGCTGGACCTCTCAGCGGCCTTCGATACCGTTGACCACTGTCTCCTTCTGGGTCGCCTTGCATATATGGGGCTTGGGGGTACTGTGTTGCAGTGGCTCCAATCCTTTCTGGAGGGTCGTACCCAGAAGGTGTCATTGGGTGACACCTGTTCGGCTCCACAGCCGTTGTCTTGTGGAGTCTCTCAGGGTTCAGTACTGTCCCCGATGTTATTTAACATCTACATGAAACTGCTGGGAGAGATCATTCGGAGTAATGTGTTATCTGTACACAGGTGACGTCCAGATCTGTCACTCCTTCCCACCGGTCACCAAGGAGGCTGTCCAGACTTTGAACCGGTGCTTGGCCGCTGTGTCGGACTGGATGAGGGCTAGCAAATTGAAACTTAATCCAGACAAGACAGAGGTCCTCCTGGTCAGTCGAAAGGCCGAACAGGGCATAGGGTTACAGCCTGTGTTGGACGGGGTTACACTCCCCCTGAAGACGCAGGTTCGCAGCTTGGGAGTGATCCTGGACTCATCGCTGAGCCTGGAAGCCCAGGTCTCGGCGGTGGCCAGGGGAGCTTTTGCACAGTTAAGACTCGTGCGCCAGCTTCGCCCGTACCTTGGGAAGTCTGATCTGGCTACGGTCGTCCACACTCTGGTCACATCCCGAATAGATTACTGCAACGCACTCTACGTGGGGCTGCCTTTGAAGACAGTTCGGAAATTGCAATTAGTCCAGCGGGCGGCAGCCAGATTACTAACGGGAGCTACATACAGAGAGCATACCACCCCCCTGTTGTGTCAGCTCCACTGGCTGCCTGTCCAATTCCGAGCTCAATTCAAAGTGCTGGTTTTGACCTTTAAAGCTCTATACGGTTCTGGCCCAGCTTACTTGTCCGAACGCATCAGCCGCTACATCCCACCCCGTAATCTAAGATCATCCGGGGAGGCCCTGCTCTCGCTCCTGCCTACTTCTCAAATGTGGATGGTGGGGACGAGGGATAGGGCCTTCTCGGTGGTGGCTCCCCGCCTGTGGAATGCGTTCCCTATCGATGTACGATCCACCTCATCCCTCCTGGCATTCAGGAAAAAAGTAAAATCCTGGCTGTGGGACCAGGCGTTTGCACACCAGCACAAGGCAGCACTTTAGATGGGATTTTAACGTAAAGTGGATGATCGGGGCCAATGCTTTTATGGCCAGAACATTGTTTTAATCTGGAATGAAAGCGTATGATGTTTGGATGGTTGTATTTTGATGTATTTTAATTGTATTTTGGTTGTTGAGGGGTTCTGGGGTCTTGTATTGTTGCTGTGTGGGCATCGAATTGCGCCTTACTGTAAGCCGCTCTGAGTCCCCCCTCGGGGGTTGAGAAGAGCGGGGTAAAATCCTGAAATAAATAATATATATATATATGTGTGTGTGTGTGTGTGTAAATACATGTTCTTACACTTAAAAATGTACCTGTTCCAACGTGCAAACAGATTTATCTTAAGAGCAAACCTACAGAACCTCTTTTGTTTGCAACTTTGGGACTGCATGTATTTGTGTATGTGCATGTGTGTGTTGGGATTTGTAGAAATCCTAATACTCATGAGTAAATAAGGTTTGTGTGGCTGTATACTCAAGTGCAAGACATTTCTAGCTTGAGTAGTTTTGCTCCTAGGTGCAAGCTCTGAGTACAGCTAATTGATCAGACTCATCTGGGCTAATTAGGTGGGTGGAGTTCTGGGGCTATAATTCCCCCATGTTGCCCATTGGTTTTTGTTACTCATTCAGGAGTAATAGAAGCTGAGTATGCTTCTCTATTTTTTGTAGCTCAAGCTGGAGCAGAAGACGTTGTGTATGTTTCTGTTTTTGTTGCTCAAATAGAAGCAAGAGAAGCTAGATTATATTTTTTTGCCATACTTGAAGCTGAATCAAGTTTTTATTGAAGCAAGCTGCTGAATGTTTTGTTTAAAGTTTTTGCCAAACAATAAAGATAAAGTTGCCTGCCGTTTTTGGCAAGAACGACTGCCTGATTTATCTTGCCTGAGCCATCATCCGTGTGGGAGCTGCGTGTCTCTAGGCTGCCGGAACATGCAAAGTCTATACTCCTATCTAAATGTGTGTGTGTATAAAACCTAAATTGTTTAATATTATGTTTAATACTGTTTTAATATTTGTATATTTTAAGTTGTATTGTAATGCTTTTAGTTGGGAGCTGCTTTGAGTCTCCATATGGAGAGAAGGAGCGGGATATGAATAAACTATATTTGGTTAATTATTATGGAGCTACACTCCCCCTGAAGGCGCAGGTTAGCAGTCTGGGAGTGATCTTGGACTCATCGCTGAGCCTGGAGCCCCAGGTCTTGGCGGCGGCCGGGGGGGGGGGGCATTTGCACAGTTAAAACTTGTGCGTCCGTACCGTGGGAGGTCCTGGCTTGGCTACAGTGACCCACACTCTGGTTACATCCAGCATAGATTACTGCAATGCACTCTACGTGGGGTTGCCCCTGAAGACTGCTCGGAAGCTCCAGCTATTCCAACGCTCGGCAGACAGGTTGCTCACCGGAGGTGGGTACAGGGAGCGCACAACGCCCTTGTTACGCCAGCTCCACTAGCTGCCTATTGGCTTCCGAGCACAATTCAAAGGACATTAAGATCGTCTGGCGAGGTCCTGCTCTCGGTCCCGCTGCCATCGCAGTCACACTTGGTGGGAATGAGAGACGGGGACTTCTCGGTGGCGGCCCCTCAGCTGTGGAACTCCCTCCTTAATGAGATCAGATCCGGCCCCTCCCTCATGACCTTCCGGAAGAAGCTCAAACCCTAGTTATGGGATCAAGAGTCTGCAGAATAGATGGTTTTAATTGACAGCAATGGATTGATTTGGAACAGGGGTGCTCAGAATGGTGATCTCGATCACCAGGGTGATCTTCGGGCCTCATCCTGGTGATCTTCAGACCCCTGACCAGGTTTTTTGCTGTTGGTCCTCTTCACGCGCCCCTGCACGCTGCAAAGAAGTCCTCCGTCGTTGCTCCAGAGTCCAAGAGGCAGAATGGGCCCCCTCTTTTGGATTCCTCCTCCTCCTCCCTCCGTCCTTCTCCAGCCACTCAGAGTCGTAGGAGACCAAAGGGGGCGGGCCTGGATGACGCGATGCATGGCTGGCCCCGCGCGCATGCGCAGAAGCGCCCATTCTGCCCCCTCGGACTTCTTGTGAGCTCTTGGAGGCGGCACGCATGCTGGCGGCGTGGAAATAGGAGCAACGATGGAGGAGAAGTAGGACGCTTTGGGGTCATTTCCTTACCGCATCTCAAAGGTCGGTCTTTTTACTTTGGGGTGGGTGCTTGATTGTTCTGTGGCATGTCTCTTTGTTTATTTTTAATGTTTAAATGGCATTTTAGCTCCAAAGCCTCTTTGCTTGCTTTGTTCCTTGAGAAATATAAGTTGGGGAATATGGAAATGTGGGAGAAATGGGGTGGTTGGATATATTTTTGCATGCCCCTTTGTTTACCTTGCTGAGTATTAAATGGCCTTGCAGTTCAAAAGCCTCTCTTCTTACTTTCTGGCTGATAATATGTGTGGTAATATGGCAGTGTGGGAGAAATGGGGTGGTTGGATGTATTTTTATGCTCTGTTTTATATTGTCGTTATTAAATTGAAATGTTGATGTTTTATAACTTCATTTTATGTAAACTGCCCCGAGCCTGCTGGAAGGAGCGGTACATAAAAATGAATAATAAATATAAATAAATAAATAAGAAAATAGTTATACGTTTTACATTTCTGGGTAGGTGATCTTTGGGACTTGGTTTTTTAATCAGTAGCTCCCATGCCGAAAAAGTGTGAGCATCCCTGATTTGGAAGATGACGTGAAACGGTGAACTGTTTTAATATAATTGTTTTTAATGTAGGTCAATTGTATATTATGCTTGTTTTATTGTTTGGTACCGAATGGTGCCTGTTTGTAGCCGACCTGAGTCCATCTGCGGAGGTGAGAAGGACGGGATAGAAATATTCCTGATAAATTATATTCACACACACACAGGCCCGGATTAACAGCTTTTTGCGCCCTAGGCCACACTTTGGAATTACGCCCCCTTTAAATCAACCTCTACCGCACCTCCCTCTCTCCCCCCCTCCACCTTGCGTTGCCGCATCCTTCCCGTCCTGTGCCAATGGGGCTGAGGGGAAAGGTGTGCGCGTGCTGTCACTGAAGAGAAGGGAACGGGCCCCTTTGTGTGGCGGGGAGCGAGTTCATTACCCTCGGGAAGGAGGCAGAGGAGGGCGAGCGAGTGCCACAGAGCTGAGGCCCAAAGGGACGGGGAAAGCCGGGCTGGGTCCAGAGCATGCTCTTCTTTCGGGGGAGCGGCTTCAGAGGCGGCCCCACGTGCGGCTCATGGCCCAGCAGCTGCAGAGAGTCGGGGCCTTCCTCCGCCTCAGGCTCCCCTCCGGGCCTCCATGCCACATGCCGCCCTTTTCCCCCCGCGGCCGCCTCTTCCCTCAGCAGCCTGTGAAAGAAGTCGCTCTGAGACAGGCCAGGCGCCCCCCCCCCCCAAAGGCGCAGAAGCACTGGCTGAGAAGCAGCGGCGTAAATAGATGGGCTGAGGCTGATGCGGCGAGCACGAGCGCTGCCTCCGCGGAGCCCGGCCTTGGCGCCGCCTCCTTTTGGGTACCAGGCAGCAGGAGCCAATTGCGCTGCGATTTTTAAATTATTTTATAACATTTTTTAAAATTTATTTTGGTCCGTGATCTGCCCCCCCCCCCGGCTTGCGCCCCTAGGCCATGGCCTAGGTTGGCCCTATGGGTAATCTGGGCCTGGACACACACACAGAGTGTTCTCTCACTTATCGCAGGTGTTACATTCCAGGACCACCCGCGAAAAGTGAAAATCAACGATGTAGGGACACTATATATGTACGTATATCTGGTTCCGAGGGTGATTTAAAGGCACACCTTTTATTTATTTTTTGCCAGCAATCTCTGCTTTGCAATCTCTCTTGATTGGCTGCCTCTCTCCTGAGGGGGAGGGTGAAACCCCCTTCCACACTCCATCGTTGCCGGGAGGCGGGATCAGAATGCCGCTCTGGGCAACGGGAACCATTCATAAACTGCAAAAACTCGCAAAACAGTGAGTCCGCGAAAAGCGAACCACGAAGTAAAGAGGGAACACTGTACACACACACACAAGCAGAGTGTATAATATGAGAAAAGCACATGTGTTTCGAAGATGCACCCCATATTTTTAGAGATATTTAAATGGGGGGGGGGGTGCGTCTTAGAATCGGGGCGGACCCCAACGCGTTAAAAGCCCGCCCTCCCTCCCGCCTTTTCCTTCAACAAATGCGACTTGAGACGGTGCCCGTTTTAACGTTTTGTCTGTTTTTATTGTCTTTTTTGTGTGTGTTTTCCCCCCCTTGTTCTCGAGATGGCTACAACACCAGACGGAACAGCATCCCCTCGTTCTCGCAATCGCGCAATCGCTGTCTCGCGCAGGGAAACTCCCCTCCCTCCCTCCTCTTCCTCCCTGCGTCGGATCGGTCCAATGACAGGCTTGCCCCGCCCCCTTAAGTCCCGCCCCTTCCTGCTTTTCTCCAGAGCCCCGCCTCTCTTTCCCCCTCGTCCCTGCCATGTTTTTTTTAAAAAGAGAAAGGAAAAAAAATCCCAAACAAATTGAAACCAAATTTCAAAATAAAATAAGAAAACCCCAAAATCAACTTGAAAAAAAAAGAAAATATGTATATATATGTTATTTATAATATAATATATATTATAATAGTTCACCAACGTAAGCAATGCACTGGTGGGACCCCCTTAAAAGGTTTCCAGTTTGCTCAACCACCCTTCTTTCTCTCTCCCCGCCTTTTGCAGATGGTAAGAATCTCCTTTTCCCCCAAATCTACCATTGGGATTTTTTGGGGGGGGAATGGGAGGCCGAGCTCTGGAAATCAGGAAGGAAAAATTGCAAAAAAAAATTAAAATTAAAAATTAAAATCAAAATAAAATAAAATAAGAAAAGGAAACTTTTAAAACTGGGACTCTCGCGCTCCTCCCCCCCTCTCCCCCTCCCGCAGGGCACACAATGGGTTTCCGATTGAGAATGCCTTGTCTCGTTTTCCAATCAATCCCATGGATCCTGAAGTTATTCTTTTATTATTTTCATTTCACAGAAAGTTTTCTAACCTTTGTTGCTTGGTTTGGTTTTTTTTTTTTTAGGTTTTTTTTTCATTCCTTTTCACTTTTTTCTTTTTTTCCATTTTTGCTTCCAGGCAAATTAACTCTCTCTTTTTACTTTTCTCCCCCTTCTCCTCCTTCTATTGGTTTTGATATTTTTGTCGTTTTTAAACTTTTTTTTACTCCTTTTTATGTATGTTTTTTTCCCTCTCTTTCCTCTATTTCTTTCTCTTTTATTTTTTTTCAAAGCAAGTCCATCTGGAAAAGCAGTTTCCCCCTCCCTCCCCGCGATTGATGCCGTAAGGTCAGTTGCAGCCATCCGTAGTCGCAGATAAGGTTCGCGCGCCCCACCCCTCCCCGGGTTTATTTAAAATGTGGATTTTCGCTTTCCTCTTTCCTTCCTTCCCTCTCTCTCTCTTTTTATTCTCTCTCTCAATCTCTCTCTCACTCACAAGCAGGGTCTTCACCGACTCTTCACTCGCGGCGAAGTCTCCCGTCTAGGTTGCGGGCTCCCCGAGCGAGTCGGAGCCCTTGGGCCGCAAGGAGAAGTCTGCTGCTGCTGGTTGTGGGGCGCCGTCTGGGTTGTTTTATTTCCTCTTCTGAAAATAAGACATTCCTGGAAGTGCAGAGAGGGGGGGGGAGAACAAGGGCAGGGGGAGAAGTCAGCGTGGGATCACGGGGACCCCAAGGGACATCCAGCCCAACCCCCTGAGAGTTGGATGGATGGATTTGGATAGATAGAATCATTGAGTTGGAAGAGACCTCAAGGACCATCCAGTTCAACCCTTTTAGATGGATAGGTAGATGGACGGATAGATAGAATCATAGACACTCAAAGCTGGAAGAGACCCCAAAGGACATCCAGTCCAACCACCTGAGAAAGAGATGGATGGACGGAGATAGATAGATAGAATCAAAGAATCAGAGTTGGAAGAGACCTCAAGGACCATCCAGTTCAACCCTTTTAGACTGATAGATGGATAGATAGAAAAATAGAATCATAGACACTCAAAGCTGGAAGAAACCCCAAAGGACATCCAGTCCAACCCCCTGAGAAAGTGATGGATGGACGGAGATAGATAGAATCAAAGAATCAGAGTTGGAAGAGACCACAAGGACAATCCAGTTCAACCCTTTTAGATGGATAGATAGATGGATGGATAGATAGAATCATAGACACTCAAAGCTGGAAGAGACCCCAAAGGACATCCAGTCCAACCCCCTGAGAAAGAGATGGATGGATGGAGATAGATAGATAGATAGATAGAATCAAAGAATCAGAGTTGGAAGAGACCACAAGGACAATCCAGTTCAACTCTTTTAGATGGATAGATAGATGGATAGATAGAAAGAAAGAATCATAGACACTCAAAGCTGGAAGAGACCCCAAAGGACATCCAGTCCAACCCCCTGAGAAAGAGATGGATGGATGGAGATAGATAGAATCAAAGAATCAGAGTTGGAAGAGACCTCAAGGACCATCCAGTTCAACCCTTTTAGACTGATAGATGGATAGATAGAAAAATAGAATCATAGACACTCAAAGCTGGAAGAAACCCCAAAGGACATCCAGTCCAACCCCCTGAGAAAGAGATGGATGGATAGAGATAGATAGAATCAAAGAATCAGAGTTGGAAGAGACCTCAAAGACCATCCAGCTCAACTCTTTTAGATGGATAGATGGATGGATAGAAAGAAAGAAAGAATCATAGACACTCAAAGCTGGAAGAGACCCCAAAGGACATCCAGTCCAACCCCCTGAGAAAGAGATGGATGGATGGAGATAGATAGATAGAATCAAAGAATCAGAGTTGGAAGAGACCACAAGGACAATCCAGTTCAACCCTTTTAGATGGATAGATAGATGGATGGATAGATAGAATCATAGACACTCAAAGCTGGAAGAGACCCCAAAGGACATCCAGTCCAACCACCTGAGAAAGAGATGGATGGATGGAGATAGATAGATAGACAGATAGATAGATAGAATCAAAGAATCTTAGAGTTGGAAGAGACCACAAGGACAATCCAGTTCAACTCTTTTAGATGGATGGATGGATAGAATCATACACTCAAGAGTTGGGGGGGGGGGAACCCAAGGACCATCCAGTCCAACCCTTTTGGATGGATAGATAGATAGATGGATAGGTAGATATAATCATAGACACCCAAAGTTGGAAGAGACACCAAGGGACATCCAGTCTAACCCCCTGAGAAAGAGATGGATGGCTGGCTGGAGATAGATAGATAGATAGAATCAAAGAATCATAGAGTTGGAAGAGACCCCAAGGACCATCCAGTTCAACCCTCTTAGATGGATGGATAGATGGATAGACAGACAGGAAGATAGATTTCCAGAGTTTGAAGAGACTCCAAGGATCATCCAGTTCTACCCTGAGAGAGAGAGAGAGAGATAGAGAAAGAGAGAGAGATCATAGACACTTAAAGTTGGAATAGACCTCAAGGCCCATCCAGTTGAACCCTCTTGGATGGATGGATAGATGACAGAATCAAAGACCCCAATGAGCATCAAGATTAGATAGATAGAATCATAGATTCCTGGAAGAGACTGCAAGGGCCGTTCAGTCCAACCCTTTAAAGTGGATATATTAGATCAGGGGTGCCCACACTTTTTCAGCATATGAGCTACTTTTAAAACAACCAAGTCGAGAAGATCTACTTGCCGCCCGTGCGGCGCTCCTTCCGCGGGGCATTGCGGGAACGAGGGAGTGCCTTCCGCGGGGCATTGAGAGAACGAGGGAGTGCCTCCAGAGGCCCCGCCTCGCGCTCCGCCCTGCCTCTCTCTCGTCCAGAAGCAGTCTCTGCTGCCGACAAGGGAGAAGCAGGGCAAAGCGCAAGGGTGCAGGGCGGAGCGCGAGGGGAGGGAGGCAGGGTGGAGCGTAAGGGGAGGGAGGCAGGGCGGAGTGCGAGGGTGCACGGCGGAGAGCGAGGGGAGGGAGGCGGAGCGTGAGGGTGCACGGCGGAGAGCGAGGGTTAGGGAGGCAGGGCAGAGAATGAGGGTGCGCACGCACAGGGCAGAAGCGCCCCATCTGGCTGCGATCGACCTCATTTGGACTCGCGATCGATCGACTTTGTGGGCGGCCCTGGATTAGATAGATGAGGAAGAGATCCCAAGAACTATCCGGTCCAACTCTTTAAGAGTAAATAGATAGATGGATGGATGGGGAGAGAAAGGGGGGGGGAGGATGGATAGATAGATAGATAGATAGAATAACAGATTTGCAGAGTTCGAAGAGACCCTAAGGACCATTTGGTCCAACCCTTTAAGATAGATAGAGGAGACCGATAGAATGGAATAGACAAAATCCGAGACCTCAAGAGATATCTAGAATTCTTTGCCAGAGACCTCTGGAGCTCCCAACACACTTTGAATCCCAGGATTCTACAGGATGGGGCAAAACAAATATAGAATATTGAGGTGAGTAGTTTCCAAGCCCGGGGGATCCTGAGACCCACAGAGAGGCCCTTGCTTACCTGGGAGACAGGCAGAGTGAAGGAGACGCAGGCTACCGGAACAGTCTGGTGAAGTCTCTCAGAGCCCAGCAAACCTGTTTGCACTCCTCAGCGCTGGAGGCGAAGGGGGAGAGGATAGACAGAGCAGCATTATTTGGGGGAAGGAAAGGAACTTGGACCTCAGGGTGGGTTTTGAGTGTTGGGGGCGTATGGCAGACGTCTGGCAGCCCCATGGATTTCAGTGCTTTCTTGGGCAAGGAAGATACAGAGGTGGCCTTGCCAGTCCCTTCCTCTGCACGAGAGTTTCCAGCACTGCCTGGGATTCCTTGATGGCCATCCATCCGGGTACTGACCCTGCTTAGCTTCCCAGACCAGACAAGATGTATTAAACACTCACTGGTGGGTGATTCCTTCTAATGGGGCATCGCCCTCCCAATTGGTCCCCATGGGTCAAACGCACCCAGCAGGGCATCGTGGTGGCCTTTTCCCTCCTCTTTTCACTCAAACCGGCAAAGGGAAGTGACATATCACGTCACTTCTGGTTCCCACTTTGACCGCTATATGAGTAAGAATTTGCTGGAAGGGCAAATCGGCTGCGTTAGTGTCTCTGTAGAGCTGGGATACAGTGCCGTGGCACGAAAGAAAATACAAGCAGCTCCCAATTTCCAAGGTCCAGTATTCTCTATTGCTCAAGTTTAGTTCAATTCCATTGCTGTTGAGAGTTCAAAATGCTCTTTGATGATAGGTGAACTATAAATCCCAGCAGCTACAACTCCCAAATGGCAAAGTCATTCCCCCCAACCCCACCAGTATTCAAATGTGGGCATATTGAGTATTTGTGCCAAATTGGGTCCAGATCCATGGTTGTTTGGTCTCCAAATGTAGGTGAACTAAAATCACAAATGACAAAGCGGGCCACATGTATTAATTTACTGCATTTTATCCCGTCCTTCTCAACCCCCGAAGGAGCGCTCAGGGCGGCTTACAATTGAGCCGCAATCAAGAGGCTACTTCAACAGTTACAATAAAATCACAACAAACAGACAACGCAATAAAACATCATAATTAAAATCATATGCAGTAATCAGTTAAAAGCATACACCACTCATCCGTCTTGACATCCATCCAGATTTACCCCTTTAGGGTGCGGCTACTTCGATTGACCAGACGCCTGGTCCCAGAGCCAAGCCTTCACTTTCTTGCGGAAAGTTAGGAGACGAGATCGCGCTTATGTCTGTTGGGAGTGTGTTCCATAGGCGAGGAGCCACCACCGAGAAGGCCCTGTCCCTCGCCCCCGCCAGGCGTATTTCAGCTGTTGGAAGGAGCGAGAGCAGAGCCTCCCCGGATTATCTTAAATTTCGAGGTGGGACGTAGGGTTGGATGCTTTCGGACAAGTAAGCTGGGCCAGAACCATTTAGAGCTTTAAAGGTCAAAACCAGAACTTTTAAGAGCTTAGAGCAGGGGTTGGGAACCTATGGCTCAGGAGCCAGATGTGGTTCTTTTCATGATTGCATCTGGCTCTCCCTCTTCACCCTTTCCTTCTCCTTCTCTCCTTCATTTTCCCTCCCTCTCTCCCCTTCCTTCCTTCCTCCCTCCATTCTCCCTCTTCCTTCCTTTCTCCTTCTTGACCCTTTCCTTCTCTTCTTCCTTCTTTCCTCCATTCTCCATCCCTCTTCCTTCCTTCTCTATTCTTTTCCCCCAAGTCTTCCTTTCCTTCTCCTTCCTTTCTTTTCACTTCCCTCTCTCCCCTTCTTTATTTTCTTCTTTTCCCTTCATTATTTTACTTTTTCCTTACTCCCTTTCCTTTCTTTTCCCCACCCTTTCCTTTCCTCCCTTCCCATTTTCTTCTCTCCCCCCCCCTCCTCCTTGTCTCTCTCCTGCTTTTATTTTCTTCCTTTTTCATAGTTGGGTCTTCTTTTCTTTCTCCCCTCCATCCTTTATTTCCTCTGTCTTTCTTTCTTTCCCCCTTTCTTCCTTCCTTCCGTCTTCTCTTCCATCCCAGAGTCCTGAGCATGCCTTTTGCAAAGCCAGATCTGAAGTGTCCCGTCATTCTGCCAAAGGGGGAATCCTTTTCTCATAGTAGGTACGTATAGACGCACATTTAGTTGAATTCAGACTTAAAATATATTATATATTACAGTATATGGGTCTCACTGAAATAAATTTCCAAATATTTTGCTTTTATGGCTTTGAGTCAAAAAGGTTCCTGACCCCTGGCTTAGAGCTTTAAAGGTCAAAACCATGTACAATTATTATTGTTCGTGTTGTTGGAACAAAGGCAACAAAAAGGACACAAGGGCTTGATTTTCCATTTGAAGATGCTACTACTAACGTTGTTGTTGTTGTTATTGTTGTTGTGATTTAACATAGAGGTGTTTGAGGACAACTAAAGCACTGCCTGGGGGTCCAAACACTTTCCTCACCTGTTTAACCAGAGAGGCCCCATTTCTCTCCCACCCTGACTTCCTTACTGAAACCAGGGGGGAAAGGCAATTCTGAGATTCTCTCCAAAGTGGAGAGAATGAGACAAACAGAGACGCTTCCAGTTTCCTCCCAGCTCAAGAGGAATGCCCCATAATGGGCGCATAGGTCAAAGGAGGGAGCGGCAAGCAGGAAAGTCACGGAGGAACAGGCTGAGGCTTGTTCGGCAAGAGGGCCGGAGCAAAGGAGGGGAGTATTGCCTCTGAAGGAACGGTCAGGGCAAGAAGGGCCAGGCACAGACTTGCCCGCGTCGGTCCTGCCACATTGAGGAACCCTCCAGAACCGGAGCCAAGGCAATCCTTGCGGCTTTTCCTCCCAAAAATTGCTCACTGGAGGTAAAGGGCGGACAGGAAAAACCTGACGGGGAGGATGGGAAACGCGGAGCCTAAGCCAAGAGGTGGCAAGAGGGAGGCAAAGCAGTGCCAGGGAGGGCAGGACAGGACAAGGCCCATGGGTTTAAAGGGCCAAACAAAGAGTGTCCACCTAAATATGAGGAAGAGATTATAGGCTGTAACAGTGGCTTGATGGTGAAATGGGCGATGGCCTTGGAGGCCTTTAAGTGGAGGCTGGAGGGCAATGGTCAGCATGGTCAAAGGTCTCAAAGGCAAGCCCTCTGAGGAGTAGCGAAGGGATTTTTGGCTTGGAGAAGGAAAGGAGGAGAGAGGAAGGCAGGAGAGTCAGGTTTAAATATCATGATGTAACTCACATTCTGTTCCTGGGTTTTCAATGTCATTCCCTAATTGGTTCTATCACACAAACAAGGAAGCTGCAAAAACTTTGTTTCAGAGGGAGGGAGGGAGATCCCGCTACAGCACATTTTGCTCTAGTTTTGCAATGAATAGATGTATTTCAGGTATGGGCAAACCAAGGCCCGGGGGCCGGATGTGGCCCCTTGGGCTCTTTTCTCAGGCCCTCCTCTCTCTCACACAATCCTATCCTTCCTTCTCTCTTTCCTTCCTCCTTCCTTCCCTCCCTATTTCTCCCTCCCTCCTTCCTTCTCTTCCACCCTTTCATCCTTCCCTCTTTCTCCTTCCTTCCTTCCTTCTCTCCCTCCCTTCTTCCCTTTTGTCTTGCCTTCCTTCTCTTTTCTCCCTCCTCCCTTCCTTCTTTTTCCATCCTCCCCCCTCTTTCTCCTTCCCTCTTTCCTTCTCTTCCATCCATCCTTTCTTCCCTTTCTCCTTCCTTCCTAATCTCCCTCTCTCCTTCCCTTTTGTCTTTCCTTCCTTCTCTTTTCTCCCTCCTCCCTTCTTGCCTCTCTTCCTCCCTTCTTTTTCCTCCCTCCTTCCTTCTCTTCCACCCTTTCATCCTTCCTTTCTTCCCTCCCTTCTTCCTTCCTAATCTCCCCCCTCCTTCCCTTCTGTCTTTCCTTCCTTCTCTCTTTCCTCCATCCCTCTCTCCATTCCCTGCCACCCTTCCATCCCCTCTTCCTTCCTTCTCTTTTTCCTTCCTCCTTTCCTCCTGGGGGATGTTTAGCTGGAAGAAAAGGCGGCAGAGAGGGAACATGAGAACCATGCTTCAAGATTTCAAAGGGTGTCCCGCCCACCATCTCATCCTGACCAAGACCAACCCTTTTGGGATCCAAACGTTTGCCATCTTTCCTTCACTTTCTGCCTCCTAACGAGGGGAGGAAAGGGTAGGGAGGGGCCTTGGGGAGAACCCCCTCCCTCCTGGCCCACCCGCCCCCCTCCCAAGTTAGAAAGTTTGCCCATACGTGATCTATTTCATCATAGAGTCTCCACCAATGTAACCAAGTCTGCCACAAAAACAAAGTTTCTGGAGTATCACAATAACGTTCAAAGTAAGGACTGTACAATTACACAAGAAACAACACTTTCAAACTCAATGGCTTTGGGGGCCCTTCCCTCTCTATGCGTCTTGGGTTCAGCCTCTTTAGTTGCATATTCCTTTGGGGGAGGTTGGACTAAATGGCCCTTGGGGACCCTTCCCAATCGATGATCCTATGAAGGTGTTTGAGATCTAGTCAGGGAGTGCTGTGGTTTTTAACTCTAAGTATGTCTTGATGGATTTTTAACTGTGAATTTATCTAGTGCTGCTTGTGTTTAATTCTGTTTTGATGTTTGCATGTGTGTATATTGTAAATTATAATGCTGATGCTTTTATGTCAAGGACCTTTTGAGTCCCCTTTGGGGTATTGTTGTTATTATTATTAATAATAATAATCTATATCTATAAAAATGCTCTGTCTGTAATGAGGTTGAAGTAAACAAAAGAACCACTGAACGGAATCACACCAAATTTGGCAGAAAAACTTCTCACAACGCAAGGGGTGACCAACAAAAATAAAAAAAAACCCTAAAAATTACTAAAAATAACTTACAGGAGAAGATGCCACTAAGGCCTTTGCCTTTCCACTCTCAGCCACTTCAGAACGTTAGAATGCTGAGGTGGACCAATCAGAACCCATATGCAAATAACACCACAGTGGCAACCAATCACCATTTCTCACAGCCTCAGGCCCTTGCCTTTCCTCTCTCAGCCATTTCAGAGTCATAGAATGTTGAAGCTGGCCAATCAGAAGCCAAATGTAAATAATACCACAGTGGAAACCAATCAGAAAGCTGCCACATATCCGCACTCCGCACATATGCATACATACATACATAATATAATGTTGCTACTATATATTACTATACTTAATACACTCATAAAATAGTTACAAGGGATTCTACCATGGTATTGGGGAGAACAGACAGGAAGGAAGGAGGGAAGAAAGGAGGGAGGGGAAAAGGGAAGGGATGCAAGAGGGAAAGGGGGAAGGAAGGAAAGAGAAGGAGAGAGGGAAAGAAGGAAAGAGGGAAGGAAGGAAAGAAGGAACAAAGGAAGGAAGAAAAGAAAGTAGAAAGGAAAGGAAAGGCAGGAAAGAGGTAAAGAAGGGAGGAGAAAAGAAAATAAAAGTGAAAGAAGGAAGGAAACAGGGAGGGAAGAAAGGAGATGAAAAAGTAGAGAAAGGGGAAAGGGAAGAAAAAAAAAGGGGGGGGGGAGAAATAGGTAGGTACCTTTATTTCATAATAGTTCAGATATCTATCTCTACTTTGAAAATTCTTACTATAGGCCACAGCAACGCGTGGTAGGGCACAGCTAATAATAATCCCCAACCAGCAAGACCCGGGAGGGCATTCCACCAACCTTGTGACTTGCTTGTGAAAGTCCGTCAGCTGCTTGTGCGTCACTTGCACGGCTCCCCCCGAGGTCTCCTTTGGTAAGCCCTTCAATGAGTTCTCCAGCCAACGGCAGAAAGTCTGCGGACGAGGAGGAACAGGGAGAGAAAAAAGTTGGCATTTGAGATGGTGGCGATACTGGCTAGACTTGCAGCCATGAGCCAACTTGTGTCCTTCCTCCAAGTGTTTTGGACTCCAACTCCCACAATTCCTAACAGCTTACCGGCTGTTAGGAATTGTGGGAGTTGGAGTCCAAAACACCTGGAGAGAAGGCCAAAGTTGACCCATGGCTGGGTTTAGAGGTTGATGGAAATCTCCTTCCTGTTTCTGTCTCCTGCTCACCGGCCTGTCGACCTGCATGATCTCCCAGAGCACCTCGGCCACGTCCGGCAGGGTGTAAGGCGGCAGGCAGAAGCAGCTGGTGTGCAGGAGCTGGCTCACGAGCTGCTGGCCCAGCTGGGTCATCACTTGCCCAATGAGCTCCTTCCGGGCCTCAAAGTCCTCTTCGTGCTGCAAAAAGAAGAGGCAGGGGAGGGCCGGCTTCAGTCACAAGGGAAGACAACCATTCATCCCCTTATGCCAGCGTTTTTCAACCTTTTTTGAGCCGCGGCACGTTTTTTACATTTACAAAATCCTGGGGCACACCACCAACCAAAATGACACAAAATGACACTCTAACACAGTAATACATATAGTTAATATGTTTTTAAATGTATTTATACACTCAATGTGAAACCTGGGCCTGTTTCGATGAACACAACATATATATGACTTCCTCTCACATATTTATACATGGCTATCATGTCTTCTCTCAGCCTTCTCTTCTTCAGGCTAAACATGCCCAGCTCTTCAAGCCGTTCCTCCTAGAGCTTGTTCTCCAGACCTTTGTGAAATTTCACCCTGAGTGAAACTTGCTTCCAGTTAACTATGGATGTCATGAAGCTGTTATAAACAGTTCCTGGGGAAGGGGGACTCTCGAAAAATCCAGTAAAATTGTAAAAAAACCCCCAACATTTCAAAGCGGAGAGGCTCAATTTGTTTCTTGGAAACCTGTGAGGGGGCTGCTAGGAGGTGGGAGAGTGCCAATTTCCCACGGCACACCTGATGATCGCTCACGGCACACTAGTGTGCCACGGCATACTGGTTGGGAAACACTGCATTATGCCATCACTAACACCAATGATCCTTGTTTCCCGAGCAAGTCACATTTTGCAAACTCCAATTTTAATAACAACAACAATAATTATAACAACAACAATAATATTATAACAATTATTATAACGACAATAACAATAATAATCATAACAACAATATTATAACAATAACAATAATAATTATAACAACAATATTATAACAACAACAACAATAATAATAAAGTATGGATTGTCGATGCTGCAATCCCAGGCAACAGCAGGATTTAAGAGTAACAACTGGCTTAAGCTGACACAATACGAGGATTTAAAGATGGAAGTGAAAGACTCTGGCACAAGCCCCCCACTCACATCGTTGGCCACCCCCGTGTGGACCAGGTCGCGCAGGAACTTCATGACGCTGCAGTTGGCATCACGGTGGTCCAAGGTAGTGGCGGCAATGGCCCACTGCAGGATGGGGATGATCACCTGACTGCGGAGCAGCGTGACGGGACTGCGCTGGATGAACCTGGGAAAAGAAAGGGCAGCAACATTGGTTTTTTCCCCCACCATATATTTTTATTATGCAAAAATTACATAAAGAAAAAGGAGAATAAGATGGAGGTGAGGGTTGTGGAGCTCTGATTAATAGATTAAGACTATATAAATGCCTGCTATATCACCAAGGAAGAGGAAGGGGGTTCTATGATTCTTTGAATTCCTAACAGCCTGTTAGGAATTGTGGAAGTTGAAGTCCAAAACACCTGGACGAGAACCCAAATTTGCCCATGCCTGGGGTAAGGCACCCCCTCCTCCTCATCCTGTTCCTCCTCCGCTTCCTCGGTGGCCCCTTGAGCACCATTGACACCACTGCCAGACTGGGCTGGGGCTTGGTCTCCCGCACTCAGCACCGAGGCCTCAGTCCAGCCTGGCAGTAGCGTCAACGGCGCCCAAGGGGCCTCCAAGGAAGAGGAAGAAGGGGGGGAGCCTCGGCACGACCCTCTTTGGCGGTGGCCTCCTCCTCCTTGCTGCCTCCACTGCTCCCCGCTACTTCCTCGGAGGCCCCTTGGGCTCCCCCTCCTCCTCATCTGCTTCCTCGGTGGCCCCTCGGGCGCCGTTTGATTTATAGAAAAATAACTACAAAAAAAACACCCCTGGAACGATTTTTTTTAAAAGGCAAGCATTGATTTGAAGTACCTGGTTGCCAACCGGAAGAGGTCGTCCACTGTGTCCGGATGGTTCTGGAGGCCGTTGGGTTGCTCAATGAGCCTGAAGGTGGGAACACAGAGAGCCTTGGGAGAAAAAAGGGAGACAAGATGTAGTTAGTGCAAGCATGAGCAAAACTTCGGCTCTCCCGGTAAATTTTGGACTTGATTAAGGCCTGATTAAGAGAATGATGCCAAACTAGGAAAAATTCAAGCTAAAGCGCCTCTATAAAAAAAACACACAAACAAGTGCCCTGAAAATTAAGAATATAAAAAAGGTAAAGCAATGAAATAAGGCTCATTCCAGCAGGGCATTTTGGTTCCTATTTTCCCTTAAAATGTGACCTTGTTCCATTCTTGTCCTGGCACAATACTAACTTATTAATTGATTAAAGTAAACCTTTAGATCAGTGGTTTCCAATCTGTGGAACAGAGGGAAAAAAGGAGGAAGAAGATCCTGCTCTTCCTGCCTGAGACGGAGCCCCGGGAGCTTGGGTGAGGCGCAGTCTGCTTCCCCACCCCCTCTTTCTTTCTTTCCTTCCTACCCTCCCTCCTTATTTTCTTCCCACCCTCCCATATTTCCTTCTTTCCTTCCCTCTCTCCCTCCAACCCTTCTTACTTGCTTGCTTCCTTCCCTCCCTCCTTCCTTCCTTGGCCCCACCCTCCCCTCTCTCATTGCTTCCCTCCTTGCGTCCTTCTTTCTTTCTTTGCTCCTTTCCCTCTTTTCTTCCTCCTTCCATCCCTTGGTACCTTTCCTTCCTCCCTCTTCTTTCCTTCCTCCTTCCCTCCCTCTCTTTCTCTCCTCCCTTCCTTCCATCCCTTGGTACCATCCCTTCCCCCTCTTCCTCCCTTCCTTGCTCCCTCCCTGTTTCTCTCCTTGCTTTTCGCTCCATTCCTTCTTTCCTCATTTTGTTCCCCCCTTCCTTGCTCCCTCCTTCCTCCTTTCCTTTCCTTCTCTCTCCTTCCTTCCATCCCTTGGTATCGTCCCTTCCTCCCTCTTCCTTCCTTCCTTGCTCCCTCCCTGCTTCCCCCTGATCTTTCCTCCTTTTTCCCTCCCTCCCTCTCTCCTTCATTCCATCCCTTGGTACTTTCCCTTCCTCCCTCCCTTTCTCCCTCCTTCCTTGCTTCTTTCCTTCCTTCCTTCCTTTGCTCCCTCTCTCTCTTTCTCTCTTTCCTTCCATCCCTTGGTACTTTCCCTTCCTCCCTCTTTCTTCCTTCCTTGCTCCCTCCCTGCTTCTCTCCTTCCTTCTTTGCTCATTTCCTTATTTCCTTCCTTCATCCTTTCCTCCCTCCCTCTCTCCTTCCTTCCACTCCTTTGGTACCATCCCTTCCCCCCTCTTCCTCCCTCCTTCTTTGCTCCTTTCCTTCCGTCTTTGCTCCTTTCCTTCCTTCCTCATTTCCTCCCCCTCTCCTCTCGCTCTCCCTCGGTCCCATCCTTTTCTCCTTCCTTCCTCCCTGACAATATTGTTCCTCTTTTTTGTTACAGAGGCATTTGTAATATTTTTAAAGTAATGTTTAAGGGTAGCCGCGATGAAGACTTAGATGTAATAAGTATAATTTAGTGTCTCTTCTTCCCCAGCGATATGTTAGATATTTAATCTAAGAGTTAATCTACTAACAATGGCTCCACTACCCCCATCCTCCCCTTTCCCCCCATTTTTCCCTCATTGACTCAACTGTCCTATTTTAAACATCTATATATATATGAGATTTTTTTTAAAAAAAAACCTGGGAAGTGGCTTAAGGGAAAGATTGCCCCAAACTCAAGATTGTCCTATTAAGTAGAGATTTTAGATTAATGTGTATTTTATGACTATGTTCTGTTTTTTTGCCTCTACGAACAAAAGGGCCTTCTTCCACCTATGCCAAGCGAGGCAACTGGCGCCCTACCTACCAACGGAGGCGTTAGCTACAGTAATCCATGCCACGGTTACATCAAGGCTGGATTACTGCAACGCCTTATATGTGGGCCTTCCTCGGTCATTAACCCGTAAGATCCAGATTGTGTAGAATGCTGCCGCCAGGCTCCTCACAAAAACACCAATGAGATGTCACATCACACCATCCTTGCAGCGTCTGCACTGGCTGCCAGTCGAACACAGAGTCCTTTATAAGACTCTGACCCTGACATTCAAGGCCCTGCGGGGCCAGGGGCCCTCATACTTAAAAGACCGCTTGACACTACCCACCCACCCAAGAGCACCACGGCCAGCAAACGAGAACCTCCTTTGTATCCCGGGTCCGAGAGAGGCTCATCTGGAGTTCACGAGACAGAGATCTTTCTCTGTTGCGGCCCCCGTCCTGTGGAACTCTCTACCGCCAGACCAAAGAGCCAGTCCTGACCTGCCCCAATTCTTGGCGGCACTTAAGACATGGCTATTTAGGAAAGCCTATGCATAATACGACAACCAGCGACCCGGAACCTTCCGAGTCCGATATTTTTAGCCATTTTAATATTTTAATGTTTTAATACTCTAGTACTGCATTGCTAGCTGTGTAAGTCACCCGGAGCACACTTGTGGAGGGCGACTCATAAATAATAAAGTTCAGTTCAGTTCAGTTTTATATCACTGTAAACCGCTCCGAGCTTCGAGAGGGAGCGGTCTAGAAGTTCGAATAATAAATAAAATAAATAAAAATTCTTCTTATTATTATTATGTTTATTATTACCCCGCTTTATCTCTCCTGAGGGAGACTCAAAGCATCCTACCTGCAGCATGTCGAGCAGCCCCTGGCGGCATCCTTCTTCCATGCCGTATTCGTCCACAAGGATGCTGCCCAGGTAGAGGAAACAGGAGTGCTGGTGCTCCTGGTAGACACTCACCATCTGTCAAGGAAAGCCATGCAAGGGTCAGGGGAAGAGTAAAGAAGCACCCACACTTGTATGGAGAGCAGGTATGGGTCAGCTATGGCTCTCCAGGTGATTTGGACTTCAACTCCCACAATTCCTAACAGCCGGTAGGCTGTTAGGAATTGTGGGAGTTGAAGTCCAAATCACCTGGATGGCTGAAGTTTGTCCATGGCTGGCATAAAGGAATCTGAGANCACCTTTGAGACCGTGGTGCAGGTTACTGTCTTGTTTTCACTTCTTTTTCCTAGCTCTATGTAACGCGATGCGTTTTGTTTCCTGTCTGCACGTAGAGGTCACTTCTCACAATTCTTTATAACCCTTTGGCTTGAGAATGGAGTATTTTTGGGGACCGGAAAGTGTAAAGTGAAATTCACAAGGAAAAAGAAGCTAGAATGGGTGAAAGAAAAAGGAGGAAGGGGGCAAGCCGGAGCAAAAAAGAGGTCAAAAGAGAGTGAGTTGACCCAACAGAGAATTTTTGGCCCGGGGGAATACGCAGGGAATGTTTTCTAAAACAAGAATGGTTTACAAAACACACACAGAGAGATAATAGAGACACTGGAACTAAAGGATAAGCTAAGAAATTACAGACAGGAAAGGAGGAGAAGAAGGATGCTTTGATTTTGTGCGTATGTCCACATGTTATCGAGCAAGAATTTGGGAGTCTTGCCGTGAAGGCAGAGACCGGTCAGACCCTCCAAAGAGGATCCGATATAGCCCTGGCGAGATAGGAAGCAACCAATTGAATTTTCCCTGAATTCCCCAAATAAATCTCACCAAGTTGAAGGAAGGCCACTGAGTTGTTTATTTCGTTCCAGCTGGAGCGGATGTCAAGCCGCAATCGTTTGCCCAAAAGCTGACATACCGTACAATGCAAAACATTACATTTTTATAGAAAAACAGAACTGTCGAAGTTCAAATTCCCTGCCCTCCGCCCCTTTGCTGGCTTCACGCTGATTGGTTGGAGCCATCAGCTGGCAGGGAGGTATGGTCGGCTTTGCCAATCAGAAAGCCAGCGCCGCTTGGGGTTCTCGACCAATGAGAGCGGAGGAGGCGGTCCAAACGGGAAACAATGTTTTCGAGTCAATCTAAGGCTATAAAACCCAGAATGCATAACAGCCAAATGTGGCACGTCCTTGACTCGACGCATTCTTGCCTCAACTCGATTGTAGATCACCCCTTAGGTCTTCTACGGAACTGAACAATTATATTTTTTAATATTCTCACTTTCTAGTCTTCGATTGGGAAGTACAAACGAAAAAGACTACAGATATTGGAGCGCTGTGCATCAACAGCATGATGGCTGTCCTCTGCATCAAGATGCCTACCACAGAGACATGACAGCCAGCTTTGGGGACTTTTCCACTAAAGTTAAATACTGTATTTACTTGAGTATAAGCCTAGTTTTTCAGCTTTTTTTAAGGCTGAAAAAGTCTCCCTCGGCTTATACTTGAGTCAAGGTTTTTTATTGTTTTACTCTGTTGTTATTATTTTTATTACATTTATCATTTTACTCTATTGTTATTACATATATTTTTACTCTATTGTTATTATTGCATTCATTATTTTACTCTAATATTGGTTATTATTACATTTCCACTATTTTACTCTATTATTATTATTAATTTATCATTTTACTCTATTGTTATTATTACATATATTTTTACTCTATTGTTAGTAATACATTTATTATTTTACTCTAATATTAGTTATTATTACATTTCCACTATTTTACTCTATTATTATATTATTATTTTACTCTATTATTATTATTACATTCATTATTTTACTCTAATAATGGTTATTATTACATTTCTATTATTTTACTCTATTATTATTATTTTTATTACATTTATTATTTTACTCTCTTTATTATTATTGGAAGGATACGCAAGCACATTTACATTGAAGGTTAGAATAATGGCTTAATCAGAGTTGGGCAGTCTTATCTTGAAGTACAATTTTATATCAGAAACCTTTTGTAATTTTATTGGTATCTATTTTTATTTTGAAATTTAACACTAGCGGCTGCATTTCCCACCCTCGGCTTATACTCAAGTCAGTACGGATTCCCAGTTGTCTGTGGTAAAATTAGGTGCCTCAGCTGATATTCAGGTCAGCTTATACTTGAGTATATATGGTAATGTTCTTTTCTCTACCTACTCTGTTTTTATCTCAGGTGTATTACCTGCAGAAATTAAAAAGTAAAGTTTTTACTTTTTGTCAACCTTACCAGAATATTTTTCTGCATATTTATTTTCTCTGGCTACGCTGCATTCTACTTTTGCTATAGAGGCCAAAGAGTCTTACAACCACGAGCCAAACATGGCACCAAAAAGCTGGACGTGACTTCTTGCTGCTGATGCAAACTGCCTAGGAAGCTTTGTTCCGATCTGACTCTAAGGCAGGCTTGGGTGTTTTGGACTTAAACTCTGGGACTGTGGTGCAGCTGGCTGGGTGTCAGCTGCATTAAAGGTCACTAGTGATCAAAAGGTCATGAGTTCAAAGCCAGCCTGGGTCGGAGTGAGCTTCCAATTGTGTAACTTCTTGTTGACCTTTGCAACCCGAAAGACAGTTGCATATGTCAAATAGGATATTTAGGTACCACTTATGTGTGGGGAGGCTAATTTAACAAAATTTACGAGGCCATAAAAAATCTTCAGCAAAAGCGGAAAGTACTTCATCAGTGTCGCAAATGGCCTTGTAAATGTTGTTAAATTAGCCTCCCTATACATAGGTGGTACCTAAATATCCTACTTGTCAGATGCAAATGTATTTCAGGTTGCAAAGGTCGACAACAAGCTACACAATTGGCTGGAAGCTCACTCCGACCCAGGATGGCTTCGAACTCATGACCTTTCGGTCAGTAGTGATCTTTAATGCAGCTGACACCCAGCCAGCTGCGCCACAGTCCTTGTTGAAATTAATTTTTTCAGTTTTGGCCATTTAGCTCTTTGAATGATTCTTTGAATTCCTAACAGCCTGTTAGGAATTGTGGAAGTTGAAGTCCAAAACACCTGGAGGAGAACCCAAGTTTGCCTTTGCCTGGAGTAAGGGGTCAAAGCCTATCCTGTTGAACCTAACCTCCTAGTCCTTCTGCCATCCCACCTCCTTACCTGAGTGACCAATGGCTGCAAGAGCGCCGCCGACCCTTTGCCAACGCAGCGGACGGCGAAACGCAGGCATCGGCAGCAACGTTCCACAATGCGGTTATCGGCACGGTGTTTGTTCAGGGTCTCTGACAGGACAGGCCAGATCTGGGCAGAACCACACAAAAAGGGGCGAGACAGCACGCTCATTAGAAGCATGTGTATGGCATCGCATATCCAAATATAGCATGGCAAAACAAAAGAATTAAATGAAAAGAAATGATTTTGAGGCAATATGGGGAGAATTCTAAGAATCTATACTTGTCAAAGAAAAAGGGAATAAAACCAAATCAACATATATTAGCATTTTGGAGAAGAGGTCAGTATAAGAATAAATAATATTAATAATAATGAATGCATTTCCCCATGCATGGGTGGTGGGTGCATGCTGAGATTAAATATATATAAATATATATGACTAATTGATCAACTGATTTATTGTACAGAGACACACAGGTCTCTGTGTGTGGTTCAATACAATGTGCTGTCATTATATCAACAAGTCAGGCCAGATTGAAGAAGATGTTGCCCAACTCCATAAAATTTTTGCTACGGTACGAGCTACTTACTCCCTAGCAGGTGAAAGTTGGTGGAATTGGCTAACCTCATGGTTACCAGATTTCAGGTGGCTAAAAGGATTGTTCTTAGGTATTATCATGTTGATTTTCATTTATTTTTAATAATGGTAATATGTTTCCCCAACATCATAAAAATGTGTTTTAAGTTCACCGCAAGTGCGATTCCCACTTCACGGCAATTAGTGGTGATTACAAAGATGCCGGGGCATCGTGAAAATGTTATTATTAGACGATAATTTTGCTTCAGCTTCTGTATGATCAGCTTTTTGCCTGGAAGCCGTGACTAGGTGGCTACGGGCCAGCAGGTTGAAGGTGAACCTGTCGAAGATGGAGGTCCTGTGGCTGGGTCATCCGTCTGCTGACGATGGAGGCTCAGGTCTCCACTGTGAGCAGAGCAGCGTTTTTCCATCTGCGCTAGGTGAGGCGGCTGGCGCCCTAGCTTTCCGGTGACGACCTGGCCATGGTCATCTCGAGACTGGACTACTGTAACGCCCTTTACATTGGCCTTCCTTTGTCGGTAATCCGGAAACTGAAGATGGTGCAAAACGCTGCGGCTCGACTGCTGGCTGGAATGACACTAACATGCCACATCACACCAGTCGACCAGCGTTTGCACTGGCTTCACATCGAGTACCGGATTGCCTTCAAAGTGCTGGTGTTAACCTTTAAGGCCTTGCATGGTCTGGGGCCAGTGTACCTGAAGGACCGCATGTTTTTAAAAACCTGATTGGCTAAGGGGTGTGGGCAGAGGGGCTACACCATGACCCAGTAAAAAAATGTATAAAAGATAACAGAAAGATTGTAATAGGATGGTCAGCCCTTTCCTTGAAGACAAACTGGTCTTTGGCTGTTCCGTCTCTGCGTGGCCTCGCTCAAAAATAAAAGATTTTTGCTTCACCTAAGGGGACTGCTTGCTTCTGTTGCCAGCTCTGCAGGACCGAGGTTTTAGGGGTTCCCTTTCATTAGGTGTGAGCTCTGTGAGTGCAGCATTTTTCTGAATGAAGCAGAGTGTGTTTGAGGACCAGAGCATCCATTGGGAGACCAAGGGGCTTGTTTATAAAGCCAATGTCCTCCCAACCCTGCTATGTGCCTGCAAAACGTGCAACACTCAACTCCTGGAATGATGCCATCAGCGTTGCCTCCAAAAAATCCTACAAATCTCTTGGGAAGACAGGCGGACAAATGTCAGTGTGCTGGAAGAAGAGGCAAAGGCCACCAGCATTGAAGTGATGCTCCTCCGCCATCAACTCTGCTGGACTGAAGCCCACGTTGTCCAAATGCCCAATCACCATCTCCCAAAATAGTTCCTCTACTCTCAACTCAAGAACGGGAAATATAATGTTGATGGACAGGAAAAAGAGACTGAAAGATGGGCTTAAAGCAAACCTTAAAAACTGTGGCATAGAGACCGAGAACTGGGAAGCCCTGGCCCTTGAGGACTCTAACTGGAGGTCAGCTGTGACCAGCAGTGCTGCAGAATTCAAAGTGGCATGAATAGAGAGCGAAAGGGAGAAATGTGCCAAGAGGAAGAAGGCACATCAAGCCAACACTGACCGGGACCGCCTTCCATCTGGAAACAGATGTCTTCACTGCGAGAGAACATGCGGGTCAAGAATAGGGCTCCACAGCCACCTACTGACCCACCGCCAAGACACCAGACTTGGAGGACCATCATCCTCAGGCTATGAGAGATCGCCTACGTCAGTTAATGTTTGGTGTGTGTGGTTTTTTATGCAACATGATTTTTGTTCCTGGGTTATAAGTGTAATTTCTTAATTGGTTCTATCATAAAAACATGGGAAAAGTTTATTAAACTGCAAAAACTTTGACTTTGCAGGAGGGACACCCTGCTCTAGCACGTTTTGCTAAATTTATTTATTTATTGTGTTTGTATACCTCCCTTCTCAGCCCGCAGGTGTCTCAAGGCGGTTTACAGAGGCAACAATATAATGCCCACAATACCATAAATACAATTAAAAACATTAACATATAATATAAAACTATAGCAAGATCAATAAAAACAAAAATCAATGAGTTGTTGGAAATTAAAAACCATCTAAAGACCTCTCTGTTCTGGCAGGCCAACCCAGCTGGTTTTGAGCATGAATTTTAAATTCATGCCCTGCATTTAATATCTGTTATGTGTATTTTAATATGTATGCTATAGAAATACATTTTAATATGCACTTTTTATCGAAATTTATCTTGATATGTGTATTGATAGAATGTTTACAATGTTTATTTGTTTTCATTATTCCGTAACCAACCTCGAGAAACAAAGAGAGGCAGTAAGAAATATAATAATAATAATAGGCCTGGGGTTGGACTAGATGACCCTTGGGTGCCCCTTCCAATTCCACAGGTCAATCATTCCGCGTTTATGTCTCACTTTCCAAAGAAATTACAGCACATGGAACACCCATCGCTCAGAAATTCAACACAGTCACACTAAACTAATCTTAATTTTAGATATTATTATTTTTACCATCATCAAGTAGAGAAGTATTTACCTTGGAGAGGGTTAAGAGGGGACATGGCAGCCATACTAAAATATTTTAAAGGATGTCATGTGGAAAAATGGAGCCACCTTATCGAAAGGCCGAACGGGGTATATTTATTTATTTTATTATTTTAAATGTTTGTACCCCGCCCTTCTCACCTCCACGGAGGGACTCAGACCGGCTTACCGCAAAATTCAATGCCATATAAATTTAAAACATCTTAAAACAGCATATTAAAATACATAAAAACAGAGATACATAAAAACCACATTGCCATTAAAACCATTCAACTCGGTCTAAAAAAGAGGTCACTCATTTCAGATTGAAATCAATCTCAGCTTATTCTGGGAAGGCCTCCTTCCACATCCAAGTCTTCACCCGCCTCCTGAAGGACAACAGGGAGGGGCAGATCTCACATCGCTTGGGAGGGAGTTCCACAGCCGAGGGGCCACAACAGAGAAAGGCCTCTCTCTCGTCCCCACCAGAAGCGCTTGCGAAGCCAGCGGGATCGAGAGCAGGGCCTCTCCGGAGGATCTTAATGTCCTTGATGGTTCATAGGGGAGAATTCGTTCGGAAAAGTAAACTGGGCCAAAACCGTATAGGGTTTTGTAGGTTAAAACCAGCACTTAAAATTGTGCTCGGGAACTAATTGGCAGCCAATGGAGCTGGCACAACAAGGGAGTTGTATGCTCCCTGTACCCCGCTCCTGTTAGTTACCTGGCTGCCGAGCGTTGGACTAATTGCAGTTTCCAAACAGTCTTCAGAGGCAACCCCACGTAGAGAGCGTTGCAGCAGTCTATTCGAGATGTAACCAGAGAATGGACTACCGTGGCCAAGTCAGACTTCCCAAGGTACGGGCGCAGCTGGCACACAAGCTTTAACTGTGCAAAAGCTCTCCCGGCCACCGCCGAGACCTGGGGCTCCAGGCTCAGCAATGAGTCCAGGATCACTCCCAAACTGCGAACCTGCGCCTTCAGGGGGAGTGTGACCCCGTCAAGCACAGGCTGTAACCTTATGCCCTGTTCGGCCTTATGACTGACCAGGAGGACCTCTGTCTTGTCTGGATTTAGTTTCAATCTGTTTGCCCTCATCCAGTCCGTTACAGTGGCCAAGCACCGGTTCAGGACTTGAACAGCCTCCTCAGTAGTAGGTGGGATGGAGTGACAGAGTTGGACATCATCTGCGTACAGATGACACCACACCCCGAAACTCCGGATGATCTCCCCAAACGGCTTTATGTATATGTTAAATAACATAGGGGACAGTACTGAACCCTGCAGGATCCCCCAGTACAATGGCCGTGGGGTCGAGCAGGAGTCCCCTAGCAATACCTTCTGGGAGCGACCCTCAAGGAAGGACTGGAGCCACTGCAAAGCAGTACCTCCAAGGCCCATTCCAGCGAGGCGTCCCAGAAGGATACAGTGGTCGACGGTATCGAAGGCTGCTGAGAGGTCCAGCAGAACCAACAGGGACACACTCCCCCTGTCAAGCGGCGTACAGGGAACATACAACCCCCGTTGCGTCAACTCCACTGAGAGCCAGTTTGCTAATGAGCACAATTCAAAATGCTGGATTTGGCCTATAAAGTCCTAAACAGTTCTGGCTCAATTTACCTGTCCGAACGTATCTCCTGCTAGAGCTAGAGCACTAAAGATCTGCCAAGAAGGTCCTGCTCTCGTCCCCACCCCCCTCGCAAGCACGCCTGGTGGGGACGAGAGACAGGGCCTTTTCAGTGGTGGCCCCTTTGCTATGGAACTCCCTCTCTAGTGACATCAGATATTTATTTATTTATTTACAGTATTTGTATACCACCTTTCTCACCCCTGAGGGTCAAAGCGGTTTACACATAAAATGGCAAAATTCAATGCCTTACATTGGGCACCGATACACTGCCAATACAATAACAATAGTAAAACTACAATAAAACATAAATAGTAATTAAAACAATACATCAACAAGCATTAAAACAATAAAACAGTCTCGTCAGTCGAATCGCCATTCCAGTCAATGTCCCTCTAAACTGCTACATACGTCTACTGCCCGAAGGCCTGGTCCCAGAACCATGATTTTATTTTTTCTAAAAGCCAGGAGGGAGGGAGCGGAGATTGCCCCCCCCCCCCTCCTGATGTTTAGGAAGAAGCTAAAGACCTGGCTCTGGAACCCGTTGTTTGGGCAGTAGGGCAATATGTGTTGTGGTTTAGCTTGTGATCGTTTCATTGCTGAGGTTTCAGCGGACATTGAACAAGCCTTGGCAGACCCACAGGAGTCTGAGGCTAGGGATTCTGGGCAGGGGCCTGGTGCTAATCCTGATGGGTTTGAGGATTCTGGGATTGTTAGGCCAACAGTGGATGTTCAGTGGAGACAGACTCAGAGGCTGAGAGGCCTGAGCTAGCTTTCCCAAAAGAACCAAGGTAAGAATTTGATTGGGTGTAGATTCTTCTGACTCCCCTGAGCTAGATAGAAGGAGGGAGATTGGTCAACAGAGACAGGTGGCCGAAGGGAGGCGCTTCTCTCAGAGACAGTTATCTAAAGGAGTTCTCAAGGGAAAAAAACATAGTTTTAAAGTATAAATGAGGGTTGAATTGGAGCGATCCTTTAGAGCAGGGGCAGGGAGCCTACGGCTCGCGAGCCAGATGTCGCTCTTTTCATGATTGCATCTGGCTCTCCAGAGCAGCTCGGGCCTCGGTTTCCCAGCATGCAGCGGGGAGGAATGACGCAAATGCGCTGCGACTTCACCCTTTCCTTCTCCTTCTCTCCTTCCTTTTCCCTCCCTCTCTCCCCTTCCTTCTTTCCTCCATTCTCCCTCTTCCTTCCTTCCTTCCTCCCCTTCACCCTCTCCTTCCTTTTCCCTCCCTCTCCTTCCTTCTTTCCTACATTCTCCCTCTTTCTCTTCCTTCCGTCTGCTTCTATTCTTTCCCCCAACTCTTCCTTTCCTTCTCCTTCCTTTCTTTTCACTTCCCTCTCTCTCCTTCTCTTTTCCCTTCATTATTTTACTTTTTCCTCACTCCCTTTCCTTTCCTCCCTTCCCATTTCCTTCTTTCTTTTCCCCTCATTGTCTCTCTCCTGCTTTTCTTTTCTTCCTTTTCCATAGTTTGTTCTTCTTTTCTTTCCTCCTCTCCCCTCCCTCCTTTATTTCCTCTGTCTTTCTTTCCTTCCTTCCCCTTCCTTCCGTCTTCTCTTCCTTCCCAGAGTCCTGAGCATGCCTTTTGCAGAGCCAGGTCTGAAGCGCCCCGTCATTCTGCCGGAGGAATCCTTTTCTCATCGTATGTAGGTATAGACTCACATTTAGTTGAATTCAGTCTTAAAATATATTCTATATATTAAATGGCTCTCACGGAAATACATTTCCAAATATTTTGCTTTCATGGCTCTCTGAGTCAAAAAGGTTCCCGACCCCTGCTTTAGAGGAATCAACGTCTAGGTAAGGGGGACATGCCTAGGTACCTCTCTCTTGTTTCAAGACTCATGGACTCAAGCCTTGGACTTTCTTATGTGGTTTTTCATAGTTTCTTGTATTTCTCCTAAAATCAAGTTTTTTCGTAGACTCATGGATCTGCCATGTTTTCAGTGGGTATAATTGGTCTGCTAATTGTGCAAAATCAATTCAGGGGCTGCTGCGGTTTCTAATTTTGAATATGTTTTAATGGTTTTTAACTGGGAATTTTTAAAATACTGTATATATTTAATCCTGTTTCAATGTTTGCATATTTGTATATTATAAATTGTATGCTAACGCTTTTGCGTTAAGCTGCTTTGAGTCTCCTTCGGGAGAGATAAAGCAGGGTATAAATGGTGGCGCAGCAGGTTAAACTGCTGAGCTGCTGAACCCGCTGACTACAAGTTTGGAGATTCGAATCCGGGGACCAGGTGAGCTCCTACTGTTAGCCCCAGCTTCTGCCAAAAACATGCAAATGTGAGTAGACCAATAGGTACTGTTTCTGTGGGAAGTTACCAGCGCTCCACACAATCATGCTGGCCACATGACCTTGGAGGTGTATACGGACAATGCCGGGTCTTTGGCCTAAAAATGGAGATGAGCGCCACCCCCCAGATTCCGACACGACTAGACTTAATGTCAGGCGAAACCTTTACCTTTAAATACATATAATAATAATAATAATAGCCTGCCGTTTCATTTTTCGTTCTTGTATTCTGTGTTATTGTTATAAACCACCTTGAGTGCATTTATGGAGGAGGTTAGGCTCAAAGGCAGGATGTTAATGTCTTTGTAAATCAACATTTAAATTCATTAATAATAATGATGATGATGACGACGACTCCCCAATGATCCCCACTTACCTCCTGGATGACTTTTTGGCACGGGTGGGTCTGTCCATTCTCTACAATAGGGTTGGTGTGCCTATCAGAAGAAGCAGAGAGAGAAAAAAGGGACCTGAAAGCCAAGGCACAACCAGACTGAGTTGGAGGAAACTCCATGAGTTTGGGTTTATTTTCCTACAACCCTCACCCCAAAAAAGATTTTGCCTGCCTGCCAACCTCCTTTGCATGCGCAACCGCTTTGCAGCAGCGCTTGGGTTGAGCAGCGGAAGGAGGAAACCCACCAACGTCCTGACCTAAACAGCTTACCTAAATATGACGGCAAGGCGATCGAGGGGAACGGTAGGGTCGGAGGAGAGGCCATTGCTTGGCTCCTGAGAGAGCAGCTGAAACAGAGAGAGAACTTGCCATGGGAGGAGGAAAACCCATCCGCAGAAGCCCCTTCCCTTGCCAAGGCTCCAAGTGATACGCACATCTCACGTACTTTGAAATCTATGCACCTTTTTTTAAACACTAATTGACCTCAAAATAGTAACAAAAAGCAGCACTATTGTTTCCTTAATTTATTTATTTATTTTTGGTGTTTCTACCTTATCACTTCTCTACCCCCGAAGGGGGACTCAGGACGGCTTATATTAGTAACGGTACAAGGCCGCTACGTCACAATTACAACAACATAATCACAATCACACACATAAACATTAAAACAATTACATCATCATTAAAATTGATACATACAACATCAGTTAAAACCATAAAAACAAAAAACAATGTCAACTGCCACAACGCCATTCCAGTCAATGTCCACTAAGGTGCCAAATACGTCTGCTGACCAAAGGCCTGGTCCCAGAACCACGATTTTAATTTCTTTCTGAAAGCCAGGAGGGATGATCTTATCTTGTTTGGGAGTGCGTTCCATACGTGGGAGGCCACAGCCGAGAAGGCCCTGTCTCTCGTCCCCGCCAAACGCGTTTACGATGTTGGCGGGACCGGGAGCAGGGCCTCCCCGGATGATCTTAGGTTGCGAGATGAGACGTAGAGGCAGATGCGTTTGGACAAGTAAGCAGGGACAGAACCGTTTAGAGCACTGATTATCAAAGTGGGCGGTACCACCCCCTGGTGGGCGGCGAGGCGATCCAAGGGGGCGGTGGGAGGTGCAGGGGAATTTGGGGGGCGGTGAACCCCTTTAAGGGAGCGGTGAACGATTGGCCATTTAGGAGGGGTCGTGCGGCCCTCTTCTTTGACCTAGTCCCGCCCCGCCCCCTTTGCTTTGACCTGCATATTAGATATTTGGATTAGAATTCGTAAGCGTAGCAAAATTATTTATGAAGTAGCAATGAAAATATGGTTGGGGGTCACCACAACATGAGGAACCTTATTTAGGGGTCATGACATTAGAAAGGTTGAGAACCACTGCACTAATACATATATCTTTCTGTTTAATTGTTATTAATTTTTTAAAAAAATAATTTCTAGGGGGGCCGTGAGTAAAAAAAATTCTGGAAAGGGGGCGGTAGGCGAAAAAAGTTTGGGAACCACTGGTTTAAAGATTTATAGGTCAATACCAGCACTTTGAATTGGGCTCGGAGATGGACCGTCAGCCAGTGGGGCTGACACAACAGGGGATGGTATGTTCGCAATACAAACAGCAATGGGCAGCACCGTAATAACAATGCAAAAGGCAATTCGAGTATGCAAATAAGCAGGATCACTTCTACTTTTACCCAGGCATCTGCCTTATACCCTTCATCACCTGGACGCCCTGTTTATCCTTTCCGAACTACCCTATCCAACATTCATTGCGGGCCGCCATTGCTGCGTTCCCGCGCATGCGCACACCAGTTCGGCAAACAGAGCGACCCTAGCTGGACTACAACGCCCACCACCCCTTGCGGCGAGCCACTGCGCATGCCTGCAAGAGTGCTACAGCATCAAGGACCTACTGAGCGTTTCCAGCCTCCTTTTTCCGCTTGACTCGGAACACCGGAGATACTCCCACCTTGGCGGTTTGTTTTCTGTCCATTGTGACACTTCTAACTGCCTTGAAGTTTGCAGGAAGGTTGATTTCTTTTCCTCCCTGCGTCTTATGACTTCTCTTTTGATTTCCACAATTGCCACTGTGCTTTATTGACCATATGATTTGTACTATGAATACTGCCATTGTGCCTTATTGATTGTATGATTTGTACTAAGCATACTGTATAGCAACACTGCTTTGGTGGCTTATTCACCTCATTTGATATATAATACCCCATTTGGGGATTATCATTGATACCTGTGACCACTAAAGAATTGTTTTGATTTTATTATCACTGTGTGATCCTGCTTATTTGCATACTCGAATTGCCTTTTGCGATGGTATGTTCGCCCCAGTTAGCAGTCTGGCTGCCGCCCGTTGGACCAGCTGTAGTTTCCGAGCCGTCTTCAAAGGCAGCCCCATGTAGAGCGCATTGCAGTAATCTATTTGGGATGTAACCAGAGTGTGGACGACTGTAGCCAGATCAGACTTCCTAATGTATGGGCGCAGCTGGCGCACAAGTCTTAGTTGTGCAAAAGCTCCCCTGGCCACCGCCGAGACCTGGGGTTCCAGGCTCAGCGATGAATCCAGGATCACTCCTTAAGCCTTTCCATAAATCTATAAAACATGCTACATTTACAGGCATGGGCAACTTTGGCCTTCTAGGTGTTTTGGACTTCAACTCCCACAATTCCTAACAGCCTACTGGAATTGTGGGAGTTGAAGTCCAAAACACCTAGAAGGCCAAAGTTGCCCATGCCTGACAATAAAAGTAAGCTTTTACCTTTTTAGACCATTCCCAGAGTATCCTGCATATTTTATCTCCTATTTCTCTACCATAAGCTCAAATATAGGTCTGGTTACATGGCACTTTACTCTGAAATAGATACCAAATATTCCTACAAAAGTGGCAACAGCCCTAAAGCATCCCTTATTTTGGAATAACTTCCAAATAACACACACACACACACACCCACACACACCCTATTGTCTCTCCTGTTTCATACAGCAGTGATTTTCAACCAGTGTGCCGCGGGACACTAGTGTGCCGTGAGAGATCATCAGGTGTGCCGTGGGAAATTATTTTTGAACTTCATTCATATATAAACTATAAGGCACATCTGTCCCTTTAAGAAATGGAACCATAGCACTCTCGCGTCACCTAAGAAGTGACGTGAGAGTGCTATGTTCGCGCCATCTTGGATTTGCTCAGACGCGGCTAAGTAAACAAAGTTAGAGTTAGTGCTGCAGCTGCGCGTCAAGTGACAGTGGCAATTTGGGATCACAGCAAGACAAGCGAGTGACAGGGATGGAGAAGTTTTTGAGAAGGGAAAATGCAAATGCCGAACAGGGCCCTTGACAAAATTATGACACAGATGAAGGTCCTAATATGAGTGGTGGACAAAAGAAAAAAGAAAAGACAGTGAGCTCGAGGCAATACAGCAAAAGCTATATTTTATTTGGATTCACTTTCACCGGGGATGCGACGGCACCGACTCCACTGTGCTTGGTGTGTGGTGAGAAGCTGTCAATTCCTGCCAGGATATCTATGTTGTGTTCATTGAAACAGGCCCAGGTTTCACACTGAGTGTATAAATACATGTAAAAACATATTAACTATATGTATTACTGTGTTAGAGTGTCATTTTGTGTCATTTTGGTTGATGGTGTGCCCCAGGATTTTGTAAATGTAAAAAATGTGCCACGGCTCAAAAAAGGTTGAAAATCACTGTCCTACAGGACTGGTTACACAGCACTTTAACCTGCTACAGAAACCCAATATTCCTACAAAACATTCCTACAGCAGCACTAAAACATCCTTTATTCTGGAATAACTCCCAAATAACACCCCACACACACACATATATGTGGATAGTGACATGAAGAAACATGCACCATCACGGCATCTGTATCAGCCCGGTGTTCTCTGCAACAGAATTGCTTTTCCTTAATGCCAAAGAAGACAGCAAGCAAAAAATGGCTGTGAACAGGGCTTTTCTCCCCACATTCCCAGGGAAATTGTCCCCAAACCACCCACCTTGAAAGATACGACCAGGTAAAACTGAACTCACCTTTTTCAGCGCCATGACCTGAACAGCACAAAGTTCGCCGAGACACGGTGAGATCTTATCCAAGGGGAGCCTTGCCAGCACCAGCGCAGTCCCTGAGGAAGAACGGGAAAGGTTTCAATTGCCCAGCCGGAGGCAGCCTCTGCCTACCTTGCAGGGTTGTTGTCAGAATTAAGATAGAGACTCTGATCTCAGGGGGAGCTGTAGTCATTTGACAATCTGAAATCCAGGGATTGAACTAGAGGCCTCCAGCACTGCCATCACGTCAAATACAATCAGATCCTATATTATTATGATGTTTATTTATACCCTGCTTTTTCTCTCCACAAAAGAAACTCAAAGCGACTTACATTAGAAGAATTTTAATAACAATGTAAACATCTACAAATCTCTGGCATTACTTCGCGAATGAAGATTCTTAGGAAGGACTCATCCCGCGCTTTCTACAAGCGCATTGATGATTTCATTTTCGGAGGTTGGATGTGTTCTTCGAGCCTGTGCAATGGATTTTTCTGGTGGAGTGCAACGTGCACAGAACTGGCCTCACCCTCTAAACCAGGGGTGGGCAATTACCGGCCCTCTAGGTGTTTTGGACTTCAACTCCTAGAAATCCTAGCCAGTTTACCAGCTGTTAGGATTTCTGGGAGTTGAAGTCCAAAATACCTGGAGGGCCGGTAATTGCCCACTCCTAAACCAAAGGTTCGTCTGCCAGGGCCTAGCAAGCTTACGACAGTGGCAGCGAAGTCCTCAGGTCGTAGGTTTGATTTGAGTTTCCTTCTCTAGATGGTTGACCTTACAGGGTTAGACGAGCACCATCTGCCCGGGTTTGAAATTAGATTTTTCCTTCTCTTAGGATGGTTGCCAAAAGGCTAGAGAGCCCATCCTGCCCATCGACGCTCTTTGTCACAGCGTCGATTGTGACCTGTCGGTTGTGACCTGTTTGGCATGGAAGGCCCTACCGGTGGCTATTATGCCACCGCCAGCATAGGTCACAACTTCATTAGGGTACGCAAGCCTCTCTCCCACGACAAGGGGGCGCCAACGGAAATCCGCAAAACAGCGAGCCCGCAATAAGTGAATTGTTAAGTAGCGAGGGATCACTGTACATACATATACAAACCCCCACAAAATAGCAAAAATACCATGATATATATTTTAAATTCTTGGCTTTTCTTTGCAAACAAAGATTCAGGAAGGACTCATCCCACGCTTTCTACAAGCGTGTCGATGATTCAGAGGTTGGATGTGTCCTTCGAGCCTGTGCAATAGACTCTTCTGGTGGAGCGCAGCGTGCACAGAACTGGCCTCACCCTTTAAACCAAAAGTTTGTCTGCCGGGGCCTAGCAAGCTTAGGATGGTGGCAGCAAGGTCCTCAGGTTGTAGGTTTGATTTGAGTTTCCTTCTCTAGATGGTTGACCTCTAGATGGTTTGAAATCAGAGTGTTCCTTCTCTTAGGATGGTTGCCAAAAGGCTAGAGAGCCCATCCTGACCTTTGACGCTCTTTGTCAGACCCTTCGGTTGTGACCTGTCTGGCATGGGAGGCCCTACCGGTGGCTATTATGCCACCGCCAGAATAGGTCACAACTTCATTAGGGTACGCAAGCCTCTCCCCCACACCAAGGGGGTGCCAACATCTACAAATATACAAACATTAAAACAGAATTACCGTATATTCCAGCGTACTGGGCGGCTTTTTAAGCCTGGAAAATTTTCAATATGAAAAGTTGGGGGTCGTCTAGTACGCTGGGTATAAATTAAAATAATAATTGAAAGAAAGAATAACAATCGGCCTTAGCGGCGCGGCTTTAGGAGGGTGGAGGGAGGGAGGGAGGGCATGGGGAGGAGGAGTAGCAGACCGCATTGCCACGGGGACCGGCTGGGGGTGATGGCTCACTGGGCTTTCCCTGCGGCCCCTGCTGATCTCCATTCAAGGACCTCCTCCACCCTCGCCACTTACCTCCTCCGAAGGCTTGCCTAGGTCCAAGAAAGTGCCTCCGGACGCCGAATCCTAGCAGCGCCGGGTGGCGGTGTGCCTTGGATGTGCTCCCAGAGGCATGCTGGGAGCAGTAGGAGTCATGGAACTACTGCTCCCAGCATGCCTCTGGGAGCACATCCAAGGTACGCTGTCCCCCAGCACTACTAGGAGTCGGCGTCCAGAGGCACTTCCTTAGACCTAGGCAAGCCAAGTGGCCTTCGAAGAAGGTAAGCGGCGAGGGAGAGGAGGTCCTTGAACAGAGAGTGGTGGGGGCTGTGGGGGCATAGTCTTGGAAGGAGGGGTTAGTCTTAAATGCTGAGTATATCCCTAACTCTGTATTTTATCTTGAAAGTTGGGGGGGTCGTCTTATACCCCCAGTCGCCTTGTACTCTGAAATATATGGTAAGTATCATTGGTATTTTAAAAATTCACTCAAAAGCATATTCTAAACTAAAAACTAAAGCAGCCCCTGACTTGGCTCTTTAAAACCTTCTTTAAAAGCCTGCCTGAATAAAAAGGTTTTGGACAGCACAGAAGATGGGACCATTCGAGCTTACCTGAAAATGCCACTCTTTATTGCTCTTTATAGTCCACTGTGATAATATAATAAAATAGTATTTTAAAAATATAATGATTGTTTCCAAGTATTGGTGTGTGTGTCTGTATGTATGTATGTATGCATGTACACAGCAAATAATAATAATATTATTATTATTATTTGCTGATGAATTATTATTTGCTGATGAATTATTATTATTATTCAAGGAAGCTGATGAAACTATTGATCATATCCTCAGCTGCTGCAAGAAAATCGCACAGTCGGACTACAAACAGTGAGTTTCCAGCCAATTTTGTGTAGCTTGTTGTCAACTTTTGCAACCCGAAAGACAGTTGCATCTGCCAAGTAGGAAATGTAGGTACCACCTATGTGTGGGGAGGCCAACTTAACAAACTTATGAGGCCATAAAAAAATATCTAGCAAAAAGCATGTGGGGAATGCGAAAAGTACTTTCATCAGTGTCGCAGATGGACGGTGAAGGGACAGCTCCCCTGGTGGCCAGAAAAAAATTAAATAGCCTCTGACTGTCTGTCTATATGTGTTGTGTGTCTATGGCATTGAATGTTTGCCATGTACAGTATGTGTACATTGTAATCCGCCCTGAGTCCCCTGCGAGGTGAGAAGGGCAGAATATAAATACTGTAAATAAATAAAATAAATAAATATGAAAAGTTCATTGAGACACAAAGGACCTAATGGATTTCCACCACAAGAAAATAGATGCCACCTAAACATTAGCTTTGTTTGGTAGTGGAATAGGCTTCCTAGGAGGCCAGTGGAGTTTCCTCCTTCTCAGGCTGGATGGCCATCTGTTGGGAGGGTTTGGATGGTGTCCGGGCAGAAAGGGGTTGGACTAGATGGCTCTCGGGGGTCCCTTCCAGGAGGAGGATGCGTACCTTTAAGGAGCCCCACAGCCGCATCTGGGGAGAGCATGAAGGAGTCCAGGGACCGGGCGATTTCCAGCAGGCCGCTGAAGTGCTGGGCCATGTGGTCCCGGCACACGGAGCAAATGTTGTGGATGGCTTTGGCAGAGACGGAGGCCAGCGTCTTCTCGCACAGGCCCTTCATCAAGTAGCCAAGCACCGGATCTGGGGAGAGAAGAGGAGGGAAGGGTGAGCAGAGAGGCTGAGAAGGCAGGGAAGCTGTCTTGGACTTCAAAACAGCTTGAAGTTGGAAGTCCAAAACACCCGGAAGGCCAAAGTTTGCCCATGCCTGCTCTAGCCTAACCCCCTGTAAAAGAGTTAAGCCACTGTAATTAGGGTGTGGTGGTTAATGCAATGGAAGTTGTATATAGGTTGTAGTTATACTGAATAAGGCCCCTTCTACACTACCATATAACATCCAGATTATCCGCTTGGCACTGGATTATATGGCAGTGCAGACTCATATCATCCAGGTCAAAGTAGATAATGTGGAATCACCAGACAATTGGATACATTTCTAATGCTAAGACTTCCCACCAAAATGGAACTGTAGAAGAGAGTCTACTGAACAAGCCAGAACCTGAAGCATACCAGTACTGCCATCTGTTGAAGAGTTATGAAGGTGGAGGCATTACTTTTCATTCAACCCTCGTAATAAAGAGAGTAAAATAATAATAATAATAGAATAAAATAATGGAAATGTAGTAATAATAATAAAGTAAAATAAATGTAATAATAGGAAATAGAATAATACAATAAATGTAATAAAATAATAATAGAGTAAAATAATAAATGTAATAACCAATAGAGTAAAATAATAAATGTAATTAAAATAATAATAACAACAGAGTAAAATAACAAATACCTTTGACTCGAGGCTCCCTGCGAGTACTGGCTTCTCTTGTTACACACTACAAAAAAAAAGCAGCCACGGCCTTGCGCTCACCGAGAAAGTGGGGGTTCCTGTCCACGACTTCGCTCATCTCGCCAACCAGCTCGATACTCGTGTACCGGACAGCCACGTGCACGGATTGAGGGAGGCGCACCACACCATCCAAGACCTCCACCAGTGTTGGGTTGTTCTCCCTGAGAGCCAGACACACCAATTACTCAGCCATCAAAACAACACAGCAAGTGTCATGTCAAGACTGGACAGGAAATTAAAAAACTGTGTTAAACTTTCATCGGGTTACTAGTCCTCATTGTGGAATATTTCTTTCTATATGTTAGTTGCTTTGAATCTCGGTATTTTTAGGTGAGCAGAAAGGTATATAATAACTTTCTATATATTTTTATAGAACAGGGCTGTCCAACTTCTAACTGGCCAAGGGCCGGAATTCAGGTCACTGATGACCTGGGGGGGCCGTCCACGGCCATGCCCCCGGCCACGTGGCTCCGCCCCCTCTCCCAAAACGTCAGAACAGGTGTTCTGACGCTTTGAAAGAGGGGGCGGAGCCGCGGAAGGCTCCCCGTGGCATCTCCCTCTCTCTCAAAGTGTCAGAACAGCTGTTCTGACGCTTTGGGAGAGAGGGAGGGCGATGCGGGGGACCCCCCTCCCTTCCAAGGCGTCATGGCAGCTGCGGAAACCGGCAATTTTGCCGGCTTCAGCGGCTGTCGTGACGCTTTGGGAGAGAGGGAGGCGCCGCGGGGGACCCCCTCCCTTCCAAGGCATCACGGCAGCCTGGATGGCTCGCGGGGGAAGTAAGAACCGGGCGCTCGCTTCCCCTGCGAGCCATCCAGGCTTGCGGGAGGCTTTTTGCCCGACTCTCGCGTCCCTCTGGTCCCTCTGGTCAGAGGGACGCGAGAGCCGGGCGAAAGCTGTCCCGCAGGCCTGGATGGCTCATGCGGGAAGCAAGAACCGGGCGCTCGCTTCCCCTGCGAGCCATCCAGGCCTGTGGACACACATGCACGCGCGCGCCCATCAGACACAAAGAGGGGAGGGGGGAAATAGTGCAGCACCTCCAGCCGTGTGTGGGGGAAAGCAACAGGCTCTGCCACACACACCTGCCTCGAGGTAAGGGGTGTCACTCATGGAGCAGAGTCTCCGATGGGTCTCCGGTCTGCTTCTGCTCCTGACTCCCTCCCTCTCTCTCTCTTTCCCTCTCTCCTCCTCCTCCCCTTCCCCTTCCTCTTCCTCTTGGGATTTCCTGCCTTAATATTCTGGTGTGCCATCCACACAGCCCTCTATCCCAGAATATTAAGGCAGGAAATCCCACAATATCTTTGAACTGGATTATGTATGTCCACACTGCCATATATCCCAGTTCAAAGCAGATAATGAGGGATTTTTGCCTGGATATTCTGGGCCCTTCCACACAGCCCTCTATCCCAGAATATCCAGGCAAAAATCCCTCATTATCTGCTTTGAACTGGGATATATGGCAGTGTGGACACACATAATCCAGTTCAAAGCAGATATTGTGGGATTTCCTGCCTGGATATTCAAGGATATATGGCTGTGTGGAAGATCCCAGAATATCCAGGCAAAAATCCCTCATCTGCTTTGAACTGGGATATATGGCAGTGTGGACACACATAATCCAGTTCAAAGCAGATATTGTGGGATTTTCTGCCTTAATATTCAGGGATATATGGCTGTGTGGAAGGGCCCTGGGTTATCTGAGGCCATATCCACACAGCTGAATAAAATCCCATGTTATCTGCTTTAAACCAGATTATATGGCAGTGTGGATTTGGATAATCTAGTTCAAATATTATGTTATATATTTATATTTATATCCCTCCCTCTATCCATCTTCCTTCCTTCCTCTCTTTTACTCTTTTATTTTATTATTATTACTGTATAATTGTATTTTAATTGATGTTAAAAATATAATTGAATATAATTAAAAAGGGGGAAGCAATACAAAGCAGTGGAACTCTCTGCCCAGGACTGTGGTGGAGGCACCTTATTTGGAGGCTTTTAAACAGAGGCAGAATGGCCATCTGTCAGGGATGTTTGAATGCGATTTTCCTGCTTCTTGGCAGGGGTTGGACTGGATGGCCCATGAGGTCTCTTCCAACTCTATGATTCTATGAAAACATGTTTAAATCTGAAACACAGCAACATGAGGGGTGGGGGAAGGTGCCTTTGCAATTTATTTTATAATTAATAATGCAACAAGTAATTAGGAGGCAGAGCTGAGGGTGGGGAGGGGCGGAGCCGGGGAGGGGCGGAGCCGGGGGCTTGGCCCCCCAGGTGATCAGTGACCAGAATTCCGGCCCAAGGTCCGGTAGAAGTTGGACAGCCCTGAACTATACTATTGCTACAGCACAACATCAATATTATATATCACATTGTACTATAACAATATCACATTGAACTGTAACAATTATATCACAATATTATTAGTAAAATTGCATGTAACACAAAATATAGTTATAGTATCATATTATTAGTAGTAGTATTATATTGCATTACATTACAACATTATCAATATTTTATGTATACACATTATATTATACCATATTATATTATACTATAATATATCATATTATAATATACTACATTATATTATAAATAATAAATATTTTTATTTATTTAAATAAATGATTTTTATGAATATAAAATTAGCGCAATTAAGCAAATAAAGATAACATACACAAACCATCAATCATATTCCAAAACCCAACACAGACCTTCAATCATATTCCAAAACCATCAAAAACAAAATAAAGTATAATAAAACTCAATAAAACTCAGGATAAATTTACTTTCCTCAATCAGTCACTGACTGACTGACTGAGGAAAGTAAATTGGCAAATAAAAGCCCAAACATGCACCTTCACTAAGCCTTGGGTCAGCCCACAGGTTACTGGTTGCATAAGAAGGCATACGGACACAGAAACCCATATTCTACAAGTGACCCCCCCCAAGTACTCACTGGTCAACACTCTTGGCAATGGAGGCCATGATGAAAAGCACTGCTTCTGTCACTTCCCAGGGAGGATTGCCTTCCTTTAGGGTTGCGTAAAGCTGCAAAGAAGACACAGGAGTCAGCCTGGTTTGCCCACGCCTGCTTTAAGCACAAACTGACCCGAGGGAGCTGCCTCCCATTTCCCTCTCACCTGGGCAAAACATTCCACTGAACCAACCAGGAAAATCAAGTCCTTGACTAGATCCGAGACCCGCATCCGGAACTCCCCAAAGTCATCCGTCTCCTCGGGGATCCCTTCCTGGCAAGAGAAAACGGGGAAGATGAGAGCGTAAGGAAAATATATATATGACTATATCAAGGAAGTACTGCACTCCAAAGTCCCACAAAACCCAAGATAAGGAACACTTCTGAAAGGGGGAAATAGGACCGGGCTGTGGCGCAGCTAGTTAGTAGCAAGCTGCATGAAATCACTACTGACTAATAGGTCAAGAGTTCGAAGCCAGGCCAGGTCAGAGTGAGCTCCCGACCATTAATAGTCTAGCTTGCTGTTGACCTATGCAGCCCAAAAGACAGTTGCATCTGTCAAGTAGGAAATTTAGGAACTGCTTCATGCGGGGAGGCTAATTTAACTAATTTATGACAACATAAAACCTTCCAGCAGCTTGTGTAAGAAGGAGGAAGTACTCCTTTAAGGACTCGGTGTCACAAGTGGACAGTGAAGCAGCAGCTCCCCTTGTGGCCAGAATCAAGCATACCCTCATGAAGCCGGAAAGCTGGAATGTTAAATTGCCTCTGTGTCTGTCTATATATGTTGTATGTCTAAATGGCACTGAGTGTTTGCTATGTAAATGTGGGTTGTAATCCGCCCTGAGTCCCCTGTGGAGTGAGAAGAGCAGAATATAAACACTGTAAATAATAAAATAATATATAAATAAATAAAAGAGGAACCAAGGTGAAGAGGGTGGGGGGCGACGGACATACATGGTCTGGATCCAGTTGACAGTGCCGTGCGAGCGCATGAAGGAGCCTCTGGATGTAAGCCTTGAAAATGCTGTGGATGATGGCATCTTCCGTCTTGTAAAGGTGCTCCCCCAGCCGGTACCAGAAGTTGAAGGAAATTTCCACCACCTGTTGTGGGCAGAAGGGGCTTTCAAACCTGGTGGTTCCCCGTTTTTGCATTTTTCACCAGCAAAAGGAGTCCCTGACAGACAGACAGACACCTCCAGCTCCCGTGAGCTGTTTGTCAATCTACCCTGCTTTGTAACAGGGTGCCAACAACATGCTGTGCTTGGCAATGAGGAAAAGGGGGGATGACGTCCCTACCTCGTACTGCGGGTGGCCCGCACAGATCAAGAGGAGCTCGATTGTCCGCAAGTCCCCCAAGCCCTGGCCCGGCGTGCAAACAATTTTGTCCAGAAAGGTTTCACAGAGTTCAGTAAAGATCCGGCAGTAATTTAAAACCCTAGAAAGGAGGGAAGAGGTGATTCAAATCAGGAAGCCGGGACGTACGCTGTCTCTTGTTTGGGCAGGCCTGGTAACAGGAGTACAGTGGTTGTATAGGTCTATTATCTTCATCATCTATCCCGGTGATTCTCAAAGTGGGCGGTCGCGCGATTCAGGGGGGCCGTAGAAGCCTCCGATGAAATTGGGGGGCACTGAAGCCTAGAAAGGGGGCGGTGGCGTTACCCTGGCGTTGTGTTGCCACTGCGCAGAGCCCGCCCCTTTGCTCTCCTGAACTCCCCCCATGCCACACAGCCCTGTTGCAACTTGCAGGCACGCACACTCGCGCGCTTGTGACCTTTTGCCCCAACTACATCTACCGCAGGCATCCTCAGAGGTTGTGAAGTCTATTGGAAACTAAGCAAGTGGAATGTCCAGGGTGGGAGAAAGAAGTCTAGTCTGCTTGGGGCAACTGTGAATGTTCCAATTGGCCACCTTGATTAGCATTGAATGGCCTTGCAGCTTCAGTGCCTGGCTGGTTATTGCCTGAGGGGATCCTTTGTTGGGAGGTGTTAGCTGGCCCTGATTTATTCATGGAAGAAAAGAAAAACACTGGGCAACCTTACCTAAACACAAGTATATCTATCCATCTATCTATCTATCTATCTATCTATGTATGTATATAATAAAAGTCAGTTTTTGCGGCGGGAGGTGCGGAGGAATATGTGGCAGAGTTTCAATTGGTTGCCACTGTGGGATTATTTTCATAAAGGACTCTGACCGGCCAGCCTCAAAACTCCAACATTCTAAGGCACCAGACAGAGGGAATTGGTTGCCACTGAGGGAGTATTTGCATAAAGGACTATGATTGGCCAGCATCCAAGAATCAAAGACTCTACATTCAAACAACATGATTCGTTGCCACTGAGGGAGAATATGCAAAACTGGCTCTGATTGGCCAGCATTCCTACATCCCAAATCACAAAGGTACCAGAGAGAGTATTTCACAAAAAGGCTTCCTTTAGCTGATTTTGTAAACTAGGCCTCAGCCTGCATTGACAGTGTTTCCTCAACTTGATTCTCCTGGCTAGGCCTTAGCCTGAATTCACAGTAAGACTTACTTAACTTGATTTTCCTAACTAGGCCTTAGTTAATGGGACATTGTGTATGGCCTGAATTAACAGTAACCAACCTTGGCACACAGAGCCCCTATGACCCATGCTTCATTCTACTGCAGTTTGGAGTAGGGAGGACCATGGATGATGGGACTTGAAGTACATCCACGGATTATGGGATTTGTAGTACTTTCAAACCCTTCATTTCCCACAGACCACTGCAGCCCTGAACAAAGACCTATAAAGACTACACTTCGCACACAGTGCCCCCATGACCCAGTCTCCATCCTTCTACAGTTTAGAGGAGGGCAGACCATGGATGATGGGACTTCAACTACCTCTACTCATTGTCCAAGACCGCTGTACCCCCAACAAAGACCGATAAAGACCATACTTGGCACACAGATCCCCCATGACCCACTGTATCTTCTACTGCAGTTTGGAGGAGGGTGGATGATGGGACTTGAAGTACCAAAGACCAACCTTGGCACACAATGCCTTTCTCAAATAACCCGGGCACCGCCGGGTCCCCAAGCTACTTTTACTATTTTTTACAAAAAAGGTAGAAACATTAATACATATATATTTGTTATTTTTAAAAATTAATTTCATGGGGGCGGTGAGCAAATTTTTTTCTGGAAAGGGGGCGGTAGGCCAAAAAAGTTTGAGAACCACTGATCTATCCATTAAAATATGTGTACACTTCTCTATGACCTTGGATTGCAAAATGAGTACAATAAGCATCCATTTAAACTGCTTAAAGCCACTTAAAGTTTCAGGTATAATTATGGTTCCAGGCCTACTAAATACCAGGAAGGACTTCCAGATGGTCAGAGCAGAGCTGAGTCCCTGGTGAATGAGAAATGGACTCCTCTCTGTTGCCCCCCTCAGTGAGTGACTCACTTGTCCAAATCCTCGCGAGCTACAGCCATGTGGTAAGCGGTCTCCAGGGTCAGGACTCCCTGGAAGAGCTGCAGGGCCAAGGGCAGGTTGGTTTCCACGTTCTCAATAGCGTAGAGAGCGGAGCAGACGCAGTCCGAAGCGGCTTCGTGAAGGTTGGACGACGTCTTGTCTTGTCGCTGAAAGAGACCACAGAAAAAAATATTAATGTGTGGATGCAATCGCTGCTCTTGAAAGCTTCCAGGAGAGACAACCAGTCATGCTCAAACTTTGGCCCTCGAGGTGTTTTGGACTTCAACTTGAAGCCCAAAACACCTCGAAGGCCAAAGTTTGACCATGACTGGACAATGCCATCTATTTGATGGATGGAGTGAAGGAGAAAGGGAGAATGGGATGTCCAGGAAATGGTAAAAGCCAATAATAATAATTAATAAACTTTATTTATACCCCGCCAGTATCTCCCCAACGGGGACTCTGGCGGCTTACATGAGGTCAAGTCCAACAGTGCATTACCACAAAATAATACAAAACAAAACACAGAGCAGCAACACAATAAGGTAAAAGAAACCCAGTCCTGGGGGGCCACAGGAAGCTCAGGGCCCCCACTTTGCCCACCCCTGACTTTAGGCCTTTAATATTATTCCTGCACTTATTGTATTTGAAGCACTTTAAAACCTTGGGAACGTACCAGAACTTCAAAGAGGAGTGACAATAACTTGCTATTGGCCATGAAGGTGCTGTCGAGGACGCCCAGGTTGAACCAGCTCCCCAGGCAGCGGAAGATTTTTATGAGCATCTTCTCATCGTTGCCCACTTTCTCCACGCAGGTCACCTGCAAGGAAGGCAAAAAAGATCAGCAAATTGCAAAATGTTTATTTATTTTATTTATTTATTATTTGGATTTGTACGCTGCCACTCCCTGAGAGCTCGGAGCGGCTCACAATCATAAAAACACAAACAAAAGCAAAGAGCATCAGTTAAAACTAGACAGAGTAAAAATTATCTATCCTCAGCAATCAAAAGCTAGCCAGAAAAGGTAGGTCTTGCAGGCCTTGCAACGCCTTGGTCTTTTCAGCCTTGAAAGACGGCGTTTAAGAGGTGACTTGATCGAAGTGTATAAAATCATGCATGGGATAGAAAAGGTGAATAAAGAAAAAATATTTTCTCTGTCACACAACACTAGGAAGCTCCAAGGACAGAAAAGGACTAATAAAGGGAAATATTTCTTCACCCAGAAGGTCCTTGGGTTATGGAACTCACTTCCAGAGGAGGTTGTGACAGCTGTCAGCCTGGACAGCTTCAAGGCAGGAATAGACAGATTCATGGACCCCAAGGGAATCAGTAGCTACTCAAATGGACCTCCCAGTGCCACCTCTGTGTGGAGGGAGGCAGGCAGGATTTTTGTACTGGTTTTTAGCAGGTGAGGGTTCTTTTAATGTAGAGATAATTGTACAACTAGTGGGTTTTGACACAGAATGCTGGACTAGATGGGCTGAGGCCCAATTCAGCATGGCTCTTCTTATGTTCTTATGTAAAAGATGGTAAATCATGCAAGTCCCCTCTTGGGGGTTGAGAAGAGCGCTACGACAGAAAAGGCTCTGCGCCGGGTAGGTGTTAGGCGGATGGATTTGAAACTAGGCACTTCAAGGAAATTCAATTGTTCGGAACGGAGTGACCTCTGGGGTTGGAAGGGGATGAGATGGTCCCTCAGATACAATGGCCCCAGACCATGCAAGGCCTTGAAAGTTAACACCATCACCTTGAAGGTGATCCGGTGCTCGACCGGAAGCCAATTGAGCTGCTGGAGAATGGGAGTTATGTGACATCTCACTGGAGTCCCACTGAGAAGTCGCGCAGCGGCGTTCTGGATGAGCTTAAGTTTCCGGATCACGGACAAGGGCAGGACAATGTAAAGGGCGTTACAGTAGTCCAGTCTTGAGATGACCGTGGCTTGGAGCACTGTGGCTAGGTCGTCCCTGGATAGGTAGAGGGCCAGCCACCTAGCTTGCCGCAGGTGGAAAAAAGCGGTTTTGCTGACGGTGGAGACCTGGGCTTCCATCGTCACCAAAGGGTCAAAGACAACCCAAAGGCTCTTTACTGAGGATGTTGGGCATAATGCCTCGCCATCCAAGCTAAGCAGCTGGACCTCCCCACCAACCGGGCGCCCCAGCCACAATATCTCCATCTTTGCTGGATTCACCCTCAATCTACTGGCACGCAGCCATCCAGTAATGGCTTCAAGGCACTGATGGAAACAAGAGGGTACGGAGTCCAGTCGGCCTTCCATCCTCAGAACGAGCTGGGTGTCATCAGCATACTGGTAACATTCCAGCCCGAAGCTTCATGCCAGACTAGCAAATAGCCGCATATAGATATTAAATAACAAAGGGGAGAGGATAGTCCCTTGAGGGACCCCACAAATTAGTGGAGCCCTCTCAGAGACTATACCTCCCCTTTCCACTCGCTGTCCCTGGTTGCGATCTGGAAGCATCTTCTTGCAGAACACTTGTGTTCCGATTGCAAAGCATCAGTTCGGTCCACATCACGAGGGAGGAAGGGACATGGTTAAAACTTATGTCAAGAGGAACTTAAAAAGATTTAATTTTTAGATGGCAACAGGGACATTCTGCAAAAATGGATGACAATAAAACAATAATTTTGAGAGACTTTGGATAGATCATAAGCGTCTTCGACAAAACTTCTAGAAGAACGAGAACCTTGTATGGAATTCGTAAAGATATTATTACTGCCCATAAATACATTCCGTATAACCTATCTACTCCACATTTAAGAAACCTTGGACAACAGATGGAATAACACACTTTAATTAGATTTGGATGGTTTTATACAGGCAGATAGATAGATAGATAGATAGATCAGTATATGGGTGGGAGATTGGGGATAATGGAGTTACTGTTAGTACCGTATATACCCAAGTATAAGCCGACTCAAATGTAAGCCGAGGCATCTTAATTTTATCACAAATAACTGGGAAAACGTATTGACTCGAGTATAGGCCAGGGCTGCCCAACAGGCGGCCCCGGGGCCGTACACGGCCCCCGAGCCCTACGGCCCATTAACTTGTTTTAATAAAATACAAATTAAAAATTAAAAATAAAATAAAAATACCTACTTCCGGGTTTAGGCAAGCATCGCGAGACTCGCCAGCCACAGACGGGATTTCGGGAGGTCGAAATCCGTCTGTGGCTGGCGTAGTCTCGCGATAGCTGCCGAAATCTCAGATCCCACGCGGGATTTGCGGCTGGCCTGGGCGCGCGCCTCCTCCTCCCTCGTGGCTGCTTCCAGGCCAGCCCCCATTCCCTCAGAGAGAGGGAGGAGGGGAGTGAGGCAGGGAAAGCCCCTCCTGGCTCCATCCTCTTCCTGTGGAGGGCCTCGCTTCCCGCCCGCGGATGGGAGAGCCACCGCGCCCGGCCTGAGCTTGGCCTCGGCTCCAGCGGGGGGCTCGGGGCGGCGGGCGGCGTTGGCGCTTCGGCCCTGTGGCGGGGCTCCCGCAGTATGGGTAAGGAAGGGCCTGGCTCGAATCAATCAATCTAAAAACAGTGGGACGTTGGGTGAGGGGGGGAGGGGTCCCTCAGCGGCGGTTTCCTTGGCGACGCTTCCTTCCCCTCCTCCGCGCCCCCTCCCCCTTGTTGTGCTGCCTTCCCCCGCATGCAGGGCGCAACGTGGCTTCCTTTGCGCCTACCCCCGCGGCTTGTTTTTCCTTCAGGGAGGAAGGGAGCTCTTTGGGCCTCCTCCACCCGCCTCTGGGAAAGGAGGCCCTGCAACGGCATTGAGGTGTTTGGGGTTTTTTTTGGTATGTCCCAATTTGAGTGTGGACTCAAATAACTCAAAGGTATTAGGAAACATTCCCCCAAATCCACCAGTGTTCCCATTTGGGTATATTGAGTATTCATGCCAAGTTTGGTCCAGATCCATCATTATTTGAGTCCACAGTGCTCTCTGGATGGAGGTGAACTACAACTCCAAAACTCAAGGTCAATTGTAAGTAAATTGGAGCTGGGGAGGGGGCGGAGCCAGGGAGGGGGCGGAGCCGGGGAGGGGGCGGAGCTGGGGAGGGGGCAGACCCTTCGGCCCCCCAGGTGATCAGTGACCGGAATTCCGGCCCTTGGGCCCATAGAAGTTGGACAGCCCTGGTATAGGCCAAGGGTGAGAACTGCAGCTGCTACTGGTAAGTTTCAAAATAGAAATAGATACCAATACGATTACATCAATTGAGGCATCAGTAGAATACATATTCAAAAATATTTACATAAAATTGTAATTTAAGATAAAGCTGCCTAACTCTGATTAAACCATTATTCTAACCTTCTTCAATGTAAACATGCTTACATATCCTTCCAATAATAATAAAGGGAGTAAAATAATAAGTGTAATAAAAATAATAATAGAGTAAAATAATAGAAATATAATGACAGTAATAATAAGAGTAAAAATTATAAATGTAATAATAACAATATTAAAAAGAGTAAAATTATAAATGTAATAAAAGTAATAGTAGTAACAGAGTAAAATAGTAAATAACCTTGACTCGAGTGTAAGCCGAGGGCAGATTTTCTAGCTTAAAAAAATGGGCTGAAAAACTCAGCTTATACTCGAATATATACAGTAACATACAGTAATTTTGGCAGAGTGTTTGATTAGTTGTTTTAATTGTAATTCTTTTAAAGTGTTTGATTGGTTTTAGGTTGTAAGTCGCCCAGAGCACCGCTGGTGGAGGGCCACTAAGTAAGTAATAAAAATTGAATTGAATTGAGTAATTTAAATCTTTACCAGTATCTAATATGTCATAGAGGAAGGGGGGGGGGGGAGTTGAGGGGACAGGAAAATAATCATTTTACTGAGTTGTTATTATTACATCTATTTTTAATCCCTGTAACACTTACCATCACTACAATTGCTGTTCTTTCTCCCCCTTATCACTACTCAAACCTTGTATACATCTATGTAAACATTTCTAGTCTACTTAAAGGATGTTAACTCATCAATGTATCCCAAGACTCTAAAATGTGGGTTACATAAGTAATACAAAATGTGTGTGTGTATATAGTATATTTTATATTTTTATATAGAGTCTCGCTCATCCGACATTCTGTCTTATCCAACAAGGCTCCCCTTTTCCTCCAGCATTTCCCCTTCAATTAAAGGAGCGCATTTCTCCAACTCTCTCTGCATTCCCAATAAGTGAAAAAGGCAAGACAAGGAGGAGGAGGAGGAAAGAGGAAAAGAGGCAGGACCAGATGTGGAAGCGTCCTCCCTCCTTCCTTCTGTGATTTCCATGCTCCTCTTCCGTATCCGGGCACTTTCTGCTGGGCCCCTCTAGCCTCGAGGTGTTGCCTTGCCTTAAACCTTTGAGTCCCTGATGTTAGTATTCTAGGTGTCTAGCACCGCGTTGAACGGGTAACAGGAAACGCCGTATTATCCGATATTTTTGTCTATCTGACGTTCTGCCAGCCCGTTTGTGTCGGATAAGCGCAGCTCTATTGTGTGTGTGTACATATATATGTGTGTGTGTGTGATAATAATAATAAACTTTATTTATATCCCGTCACCATCTCCCCAGCAGGCACTCGAGGCGGCTTACATGAGGCCGAGCCCAACATAACATACCATAAAATAATACAAAACAAAGCACCAATAGCAACACAATGAGGCAAAAATCAAAAAGTGCATCAAACAATATAAAATAGTACAACAAATAAAATCATTCAGACACAATACCAATGGCAATAATATTGTGTGTGTATATATGTGTGTTTGTGTGTGTGTATATATATATATATATATCTCCATAGCCTTTTCCTTTGCACCTGACTTTTCCAATTTCCTTCTTTGTGTGTGTGTGTAAAAATGTATTTTTTTAAATAAAGGGTTTAATTACAACAAAACGTTCAGGAGTGCTTCTGAAGCAGAGAACACAGTGGGTTGGTGCACTTTTTAGGATATCCCTGCATGGCTTAATCTCTGCTCAGAGAAGGGGGTGGTTCCTTTTTATAAGAGTAAAGGTACAGTACTCAGATTAACCTGTGATAAGTTGACCCAGGAATTTTGAGTTGAATCTTTTTAGATGAAAATTTCTAGACTTATGTAAGTTAGTCTCAACGGTAAGATCAGGTTCCTTTACGCCAGGCATGGGCCAACTTTGGCCCTCCCTCCAAGTGTTTTGGACTCCAACTCCCACAATTCCTAGAAGCCACCTGGAGGGAGGGCCAAAGTTGGCCCATTCCTGCTTTATAATAATAACAACAACAATAATAATCTTTATTTATACCCCGCCACCATCTCCCCAATGGGGACTCAGGACGGCTAACATGAGGCCAAGCCCTATTAAGATACAATACAACACAGTAAAATACAAAATACAAAACAAAATACATCAGAAATAATAATGATTAAATAATACAATTCCAATAACAAATGGAATAATACAGGAAATTCACACACAAAAACCAAATAGGATGAGCAGGCCAAGTGGACAAGATAAAATGCTAAAGCCCTGGGTGAGATAGGAGTGGGAGATAGCAAATCTTGTAGCAATGGCGGTTAACTAGGCATTGGAACTTGAGCCTTCCCCATTCACAATATGAACATCCCACTGGATGTCAAACCAGCCCCACCTGTCACTTCCTTCTCCAGTACCTCCCTGCATGGATACTTGATACATGATCCCCTGCCACTCACCAGCAGAGAGACCACTGTGCTGGAGTAGAAGGCCAGGTCTTCGATGATCTCAGTGCGGCGGTTGGCTCCAATGCGCAAGGACCGGCTGTGGACTTCTTCCGGGAGCACCGTTAGGATTTCCAGTAAGAAGGGCAGCGACGTCACGTCGTTGTTGTACCTGTGGTTTCAGGGAAGAGCAGAGTAGCGGGGAAAAGGGTGAGGGAAAAGTTCAGGTCACCTCTACGCACTGACAACAGCCAAGCATATTTTCTGCACATAAATCAAAAAGCCAAAGAAGGGGGTTAAAGACAACCTTTAGGAAGGAAATGAGATATATACTATTACTAGCTGAGGACCCGGCGATGCCCGGGTTATTTGAGGAAGGCATTGTGTGCCAAGGTTGGTTCCTATTAGATGTGTATGTGGCTTGTAGTGGTCTCAGGAACTTAGTGAAGGTACTGTGAGTCCTATTGGCCATGGTCCGCCCCCCTCCAAACAGCACCAGAATGTAGAGTGGGTCATGGGGTCTGTGTGTGTCACATTTGGTCTTGATCATTCTCTGGATGAGGGTTGCAGCGGTCTCTGGAAATGAGGGAAGATACTGGAAGTCCCATCATCCATGGTCCCCTGTTCTCCAAACTGTACCAGGATGTAGAGTGGGTCATGGGGGCTCTGTGTTCCAAGTGTGGTCTTGATCAGTCATTGGATAAGGGTCGCAGCGGTCTCAGAAAGTGAGTGAAGGTACTTCAATTCCCATCATCCGTAGTCCGTCCCACTCAAAACTGCACCAGGATGTAGAGTGGGTCATGGGTACTCTGTGGGCCAAATTTGGCCTGGTCTCTGATTTGTAGGGGCTGCAATGTTCTGTGGGAAATGAATTGGGTGAAGGTACTGCAAATCCCATCATTTGTGAGCCATCCTGACGTAAACCGCAGCAGGTTTGTAAAGTGGGCCATTGAGCCTCTGTGTGCCAAGTTTGGTCCTGATTCGTCATTGGTGTGGGCCACAGTGCTCTAAGGAAGTGAATTAAAGTACTGCAAGTCCCATCATCCATGGTCCATCCTCCCTCAAACTGCACCAAGATGTAGGGTGCATCTTGGGGGGTTCTGTGTGCCAAGTTTGGTATTGTTCTGTCATTGTTGGGGGCCTAGTCAGGAAAATCAAGTTGAGGAAGCCTAACAATATCCCATGAGATGAGGCCTAGTCAGGAAAATCAAGTTAAGGAAGCCTTGCTGTCAATTTTGGGCCTGGTCTGTGATTTATAGGGGCTACAGTGTTGTTTGGGAAGTGAATGAGGTGAAGGTACTGCAAATCCCATCATTCGTGGCCCATCCTGCCCTAAACCACACCAGGTTGTGAAGTGGGCCATTGGGCTCCTGTTTGCCAAGTTTGGTCCTGATCCGTCATTGCTGTGGGCCGCAGTGGCTGACTGCCTGAGGCCTCTCCTTTTCTCTCTGAGTCACTTTAGAATGTTGGAATGTGGTTGGCCAATCGGAGTCCTTTATGCAAATACTATTTCAGTGGCAACCAATCCCCTCTGTCTGGGGCCGTAGAATGTTGGAGTTCTAAGGCTGGCCAATCAGAGCCCTTTATGCAAATAATCCCACAGTGGCAGCCAATCGAAACGCTGGCACATATTCCTCCCTCCGCACCACCGCCCGCAAACACTGACGTTTATATATACATACATACATACATACATACATAGATAGGCAACCAACTCATTCAACTCTGAGCTTACTAAACTCCAGTCCTCTCAGAATCCCAGAAGGTGGCCAAGGTTTCTGGAAGTTGAAGTCCAAAATACACAGAAGACACAGAAGTTCAGGAAGCACTGCTTTAACCAAATGGCTTTAGGGACCACATAGGGGAGCTGATGAAGAAACACAACATGCAAACCATCTACAGACCCACGAAGAAAATCCAACAAATTATCATTCAGCAAAGGACAAAAGGGATCCCCTCACCTCTGCAGGGGTCTACCGTATACCATGCAGCTGTGGACAAGTCTACAGAGGGATCACCAAACACCGCATTGCCCAGACACGCACCAAGGTACATGAGAGGCACTGCAGACTGATTCCACCAGAGAAGTCAGCCATAGCAGAGCACCTGATGAACCAACCTGGACACAGCAAGTTATTTGAGAACACAGAAATGCTGGACCACTCTCACAACCACACAAAGAAGCCATTGAAATCCACAAGAATGTGGATAATTTCAACAGAAAGGATGAAACAATAAAAAGGAACACAATCTGGCTACCAGGATTTAAAAAAAAACAAAACAAAATAAAGAACAACACTTTGAGGAGAGGGGAATTCCAGACGTGAAACAATCAGGGCCAGCTAAGACCCCCCCCCCCCTCCTTCTTTCTGTGATTTCCCCCAGGCAGGAATTTATTTATTATTTATTTTATTTATGGTATTTGTACCCCGTAGCTTCTCACCCCCGCAGGGGGACTCAGCACGGCTTACATTTGCAGCACTACAGGCCGCAACACCATAATACAATATAAAAATACACCATATAATCAACATCATTAAAAAGCATTAAAAACATTTTAAAAAACAATTCCATTAAAAACTACTACATACAACAATAATTAATTAAAGCCATCAAGCGGAACACATTGTCAGTCCAGTCAAGTCCAAAGTGTCAATCCAGTCAAATCCAAAGGTACAATTTACATCCGCTGCCCAAAGGCCTGGTCCCAGAACCATGACTTTAGATTTTTTTCTAAAAGCGAGGAGAGATGGAGTCGATCTTATTTCGTTTGGGAGTGCGTTCAATAGGCGAGGGGCCACCGCTGAGAAGGCCCTGTCTCTCCCCCCCCCCCCAGCCGCATTTGCGATGCTGGCGGGAACGAGAGCAGGGCCTCCCCAGATGATCTTAGACTGCGAGATGGGACATAGAAGCAGATGCGTTCAGACAAATAAGCTGGGCCAGAACCGTATAGGTCAATACCAGCACTTTGAATTGGAATCAGCCAGGCGTTGAAGCTGTAAGGTTTGTAATGCCAGTCAAAGTGATTAATTGCAACATCCACACTTGCCTCAAACGGACAGGAGTTCTTTCTCTCACCCTGGGCATTATTCCACCAATATATAAACCTGACTTGCCTAGTTTCCAACAGACCTCACAACCTCTGAGGATGCCCGGCACAGACGTGGGTGAAACGTCAGGAGAAAATGCTTCTGGAACATTGACATACAGCCTGGAAAACTCACAGTAACCCAGTGATTCCAGCCATGAAAGCCTTCAATAACATGCTCGAGAGCTTTTACTTGTATTTACTCAAGTCTGATGCACCACTGAATCTAATGTGCAAAATCTTGAAACCAAAAAAAAAAAAAAAAGATTTGCTGATTAATGTTATGCGAATTCCTTCTTTAAAAACAATTTATGCCGTAGAATGAATCCACTTTTACTGTCTTGGTTCAATGCTATGAAGTCCTGGGATATGTAGTTTTGCAAGGCATTGAGCCTTCTCTGTAAAAAAAAAGTAAGGATGCCTCACCAAACTACAAATCCCAGGATCACATAGCGTTGCGCTATAACAATTAAATTGCAGGTGACACCCCTCAAAGACGAGCTCCAGGTGCAGCTCCTCAAGCAGCTTCCCCTTTTGCTTTGGCTCAGCACTAAGATTATTATGCAAATTTAATGCACACCCTAATAATAATAATACTTTATTTATACCCCGCCACCATCTCCCCAAGGGGACTCGGGGCGGCTTACGTGAGGTCAAGCCCAATGACACACAATAAAACAACACAGCAGCAAATAATAAAACAATACAATCAGTATAACTTACACATAAGCAATAGCACACAATTTAAAACCATTATGGCCGGGCCAGGTGTGAAGTATTAAAATTTTAAAATAAATAAACACTGGATGCGAACAGGGGTAGAATGTATGTAACAGGAAGGTTTTAAAGGATGAACAGGTAAAGTGCTTCTGAGGACATTTTGCAAAGAACCGATCAGAGCAGGGCGTTATTTACTTTATTCAGGGAAGGCACATTGGAACAGCCACATTTTCAGGCTCCTCCTAAAGACTGCCAATGTGGGGGCCTGTCTGATATCCTTGGGAAGCAAGTTCCAGAGTCAGGGGGCCACCACAGAGAAGGCCCTCTCTCTCTCGTCCCCACCAATTGCGCCTACGAAGGGGGCGGGAGCGAGAGCAGGGCTTCTCCAGATGATCGGAGAGATCGCTTGGGTTCGTAGACAGAAATGCGGTCACGCAGGTAGGCGGGTCCCAAACCGTTCAGGGCTTTGTAGGTAAGAACCTGCACCTTGAATTGGGACCGGAACATGAACGGCAGCCAATGGAGCACCTTAAACAGGGGGTTGACTGCTCCCTGTAAGACGCTCCAGTTAGTAATCCGGCCCGTTGGACCAATTGAAACTTCCAAGCTGTCTTCAAGGGCAGCCCCATGTAGAGTGCATAATAGTAGTCCAATCTAGAGGTGACTAAGGCGTGGATCACCATGGCCAGATCCGACTTCACGGGGTACGGTCACAGCTGGCGCACGAGTTTTAATTGTGCAAAGGCCCTCCCAGCCACAGCTGACGCCTGGGCTTCAAGCGTTAGCAACGAGCCTAGGAGGACACCCAAGCTGCGGACCTGTGACTTCAGGGGGAGTACAACCCCATCAAGCACAGGTTGCCACCCTATACCCCGATCCGGCTTACGATCGACCAGGAGGATCTCTGTCTTGTCAGGATTGATCTTCAGCTTATTCATACTCATCCAGACAGTCACAGTGGCCAGGCACTCGTCCAGTACCTGAGGGGCTTCCTTGGACTTAGGTGGAAAGGAGTAGTAGAGTTTTTTGGCCAAAAAAGGGTGAGTGTTAGATTCAAGGAAATATAGTAATTGAAAGGTTATCTGGGAATACACCTCCACTATGAGAAAGCCCCGCACCTGTTCTGTTCTTTCTAATGCAAATTTAAGTATCTTTAGCAGTCCAGGATGGTTTAACATTGTGATCTGGGTGTTTGAGTACTGGACTAGGACTCTGCAAGCCAGGGTTCAAATCCTCACTTGGCCATGGGAACCCACAGGGTGATTGTGTGCAAGTCACAACGTAGCAGGAAAAAAGGGACCAAAGCTGCCTGGTCAATGGTCAACTGCTCCTCTACATAATGTACAAAGCCATACAAAGAGGCAGAGCATCCCTCTCATAAAGCACCAAGCCGCTTAGTTTTGCGACCACTTTAAGTCCCCCCAGGGATGAGAAAAGCGGTATGTAAATATAGTAAATAAATAGTCAATAAATATTGGCGTTTCACTACAATGTCCTCAGCATACAAGACTCTGCAACATGACATGCCCTGAGAAGAGAGAGAAAAGAAAACCGGAGGAAGTTACTTACTTTTCGACCAGTGTGTGCACGCAGCCTTTCCAAGAGGCCATTTGTAGGGCGAGGTCTGCTATGGCTAATGCAAGCTGCAGAGGGAAAGGAAGGGGGGGGGGGGGGGCAAACAAGGTAAAGGTAAGTGCTTTCTGAAAGAAAAATCCATTGCTCCCCAACAGTGCCATCACTCCCAGTATTTCACACAGGGATGGAGAAAGTGCAACCCATGGTCCACTTGTGGCCCTTCAAGACCATTATTGGCCACCATAAAATATATGCCTCCCATTGTTTGAAATACAAGTTTAGTCCCTATATTTATTTATTTACAGCCTTTATATATTTATTTATTTACAGCCTTTATTTACAGGCCTGAAACCGTACCCGATAATTTCCATCAGTGCCTTGAAGCCGTCACTTAATGGCTGTGAGCCAGTAGGTTGAAGGTGAATCCAGCTAAGACGGAGATTGTGTGGTTGGGTCGTCCGGGTGGGGTGGAGATCCAACTTCATTCCCTGGACAGCGCGACACTATGTCCATCGTCAATAGTTAAAAGTCTCGGCGTCACTCTGGACTCTCAACTGACGATGGAGACGCAAATCTCCGTCGTCAGTAGAGTTGCTTTTTTCCATCTCCGTCAGGCGAGGAAGTTGGCTCCCTACCTTTCCCGTCGCGATCTAGCCACAGTGGTCCAACCCACGGTCATCTCAAGACTGGACTACTGTAATGCTCTCTACGTTGGCCTTCCTTTGCTGGTGATCCAGAAACTGAAACTGGTGCAGAATGTGGCAGCTCGACTGCTGGCTGGCGCTCCTATGGCCAGCCACATAACACCCGTGCTGCGCGAGCTGCACTGGTTACCAGTGGAATACCAGATCACTTTCAAAGTGTTGGTATTGACTTTTAAGGCCTTGAACAGTCTGGGGCCAGTGTACCTCAGGGATCGCCTCATCCCATACTGTCCCACTAGGCCACTGCGTTCGGAGTCGAGCCAACTCTTGGAGGTTTCGAGTTCCAAAACGTACCACCTTACGGCCACAAGACGGAGGGCCTTCTCGATTATCGCCCCCACTCTGTGGAATGCACTGCCTTCCGGGGTTCGTGCCCTTACAGATTTGCTGGCATTCTGCAAGGCGTGTAAAACCCTCCTGTTTTGGCAGGCTTTTGGGGATTAATTCTGATGAATTGTATTTTCATTTGTATCATGCTTGCTGTGTATCTGGACCGTGTTTTAATTGTATGGTGTTTTTATTGTGTTTTTATACTCTTGAGTCCATTGTTGTACATTGCCCTGAGCCACACCGGGAGTGGCGACTGACAAGTACGAATAATAAAATATTTTTTAAAAAATAAATAAATGGTTGTAAACTCTAGTCTGTACTCTTTTTAGTGTTGCAAGCTGCTTTGAGTCTTATTTAAGAGGAAGTGGGAGGATGATGATGATGCTGATGATAACAATAACAACAATAGTAATAGGGCCATGGGCAGCATATTCAAACCCTCCAAAATGCAAGAGAAAAGGTTTAAAAAGCAGGGGGGCACAGTGTCATTCTGCAAGAAACTCCACCGCACATCAACCATGATTTAACTAAAGAACCCTCAGGGGCCCTAGTGAAAAGAAAAGCAGTATACACATATTTTAACCTGCTGGATCAGCTCAATTGTGCTTTGAACCTTGACCAGTCCAAAGCGCAATTAGGCATGAAAGCAAGTGCCCCAACTCCTCAGCAACCATCTCCAGAAGAGGCTTCTCGGGTCTTTAGAAACGGTTCTGGCTCGCTTGCCCACACACCTGCCTTGGCTTGGTGTTTACCTGTGTGACAATGACGTGGGACATGTCTTTCAAGTTCTGGATGTGGGTGAGAAGGGAGTCCCGCAGGGAGACATGGGAGTCTGTGGGCAGCTCATAGAACGAGGTCTGGATTTTCATCTTCATGGTCTGGGCAGCGAAATAGCACGATTCCACATCCTGCCGGATCTGCAGCAACTGGTCTGAGATCTCCCATGCGTGGACCTGCGGAGGGAAATGGAGAGATGATGCTCAAAAACAGCAGGCTCAACGGGTGACGGTTTGTCGGCCACTTCGAGCTTCAGAGAGCTTGCATTACAGATAATAATAATATTATAATAAAACTTTATTTATACCCTGCCACCATCTCTTCAAGGGGACTGGAGGTGGCTTACATGAGGCCAAGCCCAATAACACATCAATAAAACAACACAGCAGCAAACAATAAAACAGTACAATCAATACATTCAACATATAAGCAATAACACAAAAAACTAAAACCTTATGATCAGTTTTACAAGGCGGGACTGAGTGAGGTCTCCTCCTGAAATCAAGTGAACCATTCTAAGAATGTGAGTTAATCAGAACTATGCGAATGTTTATCCTTTGTGGACCCCACAAGATGGTCCAAAAAAAGATAAATCAATCCAAGAGCAAAACAGGCCTAAATGTTCACTCAAAGCCAAACTGAGAGTCTATACTTTGGACGTACCCTTGATTCACTGGCGTTAGGGATGCAAGACCCCTGAGAAAGACACCGCAAATTTAAAAAAACCACAACGAAAAGAAATCATTATTAATTTTAGATGCACCCAGTCTGCATGTAAAAACAGGTTGCTTCCTCTCCACAAAGGGTGCTTCTACACTGTAGCATTAATGCAGTTTGATACCACTTTCACTGCCATTCCCGAATAGATTACTGCAATGCGCTCTACGTGGGGTTGTCTTTGAAGACTGTTCGGAAACTTCAACTAGTCCAACGGGTGGCAGCCAGATTGCTCATTGGAACATCATACAGGGAGCATACCACCCCCCTGTTATGCCAACTCCACTGGCTGCTGGTCCATTTCCGAGCACAATTCAAAGTGCTGGTCTTGGTCTATAAAGCCCTTTACGACTCCGGCCCAGCTTACTTGTCCGAACGTATCTCCCTCTACGTTCTGCCTCGTAGCTTAAGATCAGCCGGGGAGGCCTTGCTCTCAGTCCCACCAGCTTTGCAAACATGGCTGGTAGGGACGAGGGACAGGGCCTTCTCGGTGGTGACCCCTTGCCTATGGAACTCGCTCCCCAGCAAAATCATATTGGCATTCTCCTTCCTTTCTTTCAGAAAGAAACTAAAGACGTGGGGGTTGTAGTTGGGTGAGGTATCAGCACTCATCGGTAGAGAAGGCTGAAGACTTTGTGAAATTGCATCTCCCAGGATTCCACAGCATTGCTCCAGGGCCACTAAAATGGCTTCAAACTAGATTAATTAGAACATAGGTGCATGCTCAGGAGGAGCACCAGCCTGCCATGAACCGCACCAGGACTACGCACTGCCAAAGCGTCAGGGAGATGCCCCAACTTGGCCCTGCAGGCACGGAGGCATCCCTGCAGACTTCCTGCTGCAGCAGGCCTTTCAAGGTGTGCCGCCTGCAGAAGGGATGCCAAGGCTGCAGCTGGTGCTCTGCTTTGGTGCAAATGAGCGGATTCCAAACAGGTTTGGCAACTTGGAAGGTTTTTTTTTTTTAAGAATCATAGAAACACCAAGGGACATTCAGTTCATCCTCAATTCCGCCGGGCCAGAAGGCACAACCAACCCCTCCCGACGGATGGCCATCCAGCCTCTGTTTTAAAACCTCCACCACACTCCTAGGCAGCAAATCCCACCTTCAAATAGCTCTTACTGTCAGGAAGATTTGGAGTAATCTCTTTTCCTGCAATGTGAATCCATGGCTCAGTTATGTGCTGGTATCTGGAGCAACAGAAACCAAGCTCCCCCCCTCTCTTCAAGACGACCACCTTTCAAATATGTAAACATGGCTCATATCTCCCTTTCTCTCAGCCTTCTTTTCCCCAAGCTAAACATTCCCAGTTTCCTAAGCTACTCCTTGGAGGTCTTGGTTTCCACACATGTGGCCATTTATTTATTTATTTATTTTGGGCATTTACATCCCGTCCTATCTCGACCTCCGCAGAGGGACTCAGGGCAGCTGACAACAAAAGCATAAATATACATCTTAGGTAAAAACAGTATAAAACATTACAAAAACATCATAAAAAGAGTAAAACATGAGAACAATCGCCAGAATTAAATCATCGTCTTACACACAGTCCATTCGAGTCCAACAGAATCCATCAAACCATAGCTCTACCATCACGTCGGTCTAGTCCGCAAAGGCCTGATCCCACAGCCAAGATTTCACCTTTTTCCGGAAGGTCAGGAGAGAAGGAACAGATCTGATTTCACTTGGGAGGGAATTCCATAGCCGAGGAGCCACCACAGAGAAGACCCTGTCTCTTGTCCCAACCAACCACGATTGTGATGGCAGGGGGACAGCAAGCAGGGCCTCCCTGGACAATCTTAAGGTCCTAGGTGGTTCGTAGCGGGAACCCTTCCCTGAAAACCTTCCATCTGATCCACCTCCTTCTTGAATGGCTTTGCCCGGAACTGGACACAGGATTACTATTCCAAGTCAGGCCTGACTAAAGCAAGAGAGTGGGACTATTACTTCTATTGATCTTGACACTAGACTCCAATGGATGCAGCCTAGAATCACATTGGCCTTTTTAGTTGCTGCATCATACTCTTGACTCATATTCAGCTAATGATCTAAGACAGTGTTTCTCAACCTGGGGGTCGGGACCCCTGGGGGGGTCATAAGGGGGTGTCAGAGGGGTCGCCAATTACCATCAGAAAACAGTATTTTTGTTGGTCATGGCAGTTCTGCGTGGGAAGTTTGACCCAATTCTATCATTGGTGGGATTCAGAGTGTTCTTTGATTGTAGATGAACTATAAATCCCAGCAATTAGAGCTCCCAAATGTCAAGGTCTATTTTCCCCAAATTCCACCAGTGTTCACATTTGGACATATTTAATATTCCAAGTTTGGTACAGACCCATCATTGTTTGAGTCCACAGTGCTCTCTGTAAGTAGATGAACTACAACTCCAAAAACTCAAGGTCAATGCCCACCAAACTCTTCCAGTATTTTCTGTTGGTCATGTGTGCCAACATTGGTTCAATTTCCCCATTGGTGGAGTTCAGAATGTTCTCTGATTCTAGGTGAACTATAACTCCCAGCAACTACAACTCCCAAATGACAATATCAATCCCCCTGCCCCCAGCTCACCAGTATTCAAATTTGGGTGTATCGGGCATTTGTGCCAAATTTGGTCCAGTGAATGAAAATACATCCTGCATATCAGAGAGTGACATTACGATTCAACACAATAGCAAAATTACAGTTATGAAGTAGCAACAAAAATAATGTTATGGTGGCGGGTCACCACAACATGAGGTCACGGCATTAGGAAGGTTGAGAAACACTGATCTAAGAGGATCCCTTTCACGTGAACCATGTCCAAGCCAGGTGTCCCCCATCCTATACCTGTGCATTTCATTTGTATTTCCAAAGTGTAGTACCCTACCTTTCTCCCTGTTGGAAGTTCATTTTGCCAGTTTTGTTTGGCCCAACTCTCTAACCTACGACAACACTGATGTCCTCTCTGGAACAGGATTTGTATGGCACCTCGGTGAAGCAAGGAGACACTGATTTATTTCCGGTTTCCTTTCCTTCCTCTTTATTAATCTTTTCTGTTCTGTTTCGTTTTCCTGAGCTTTCCTCCCTCACTGGGCAACTCCATCTGATTTTTAATCTCTTCTACAGAGACATTTCTGGAAATTGTGGTGCCTGAGGGGGAGGAGGGTGTACAAAACATGGGGGAGGCAGGGGTGAAATATATAGATATATATAATATTTATATTCTTATCAAGCCCAGTATTATTTGGCTGCTTTAGCAACATGAGATGACTCATCGGTAACTTAGCATGCAAAACTGTGCTGTTTTAGCATATTTACAAAATCCACGGAGCAACTTTCGCAACATATACAGTATTTGCATGTGTTTTAAAGCTAACAGGCAGGGGCAATGTGGAGGTCTTCCAGGCACTGTTAGGGTGGGTTGTTTGATGTATGCATTTTCTAAAGGCTGCTGAGTTCTGTTTATCCGTTTGCCCTTTTTCTCCCTGTTTTGCTCTTGATATAGACACTGTAACAGATTCTGCAGGCAGCTGCTGTTCACTTTGCCTTTTGTCGGCAGGCAAAAACAACTCAAGTGAGAAGAGCATAGTCCCAATTTCCCAGCTCAGCCTTTGCTTATTGCATTCAGCTCACTTTATATGGCTTCCTCTCAATCCACCACCAATTTTTTTTTCTTCAGCCTTCTTCCATCATCTTCCTCTGGGTAATGCTGCCAAAAACTACTTTTTAACACTAATTTTACATCAGAAATAAATAAAAAATGATAAAAGAACAAAAAGAGTACATATCACTAAAAATCTAAACAATTCTTGCCAAGAACACCCTATGATATAGGGTTTAGTTGCTGTGGGTTTTCCGGACTGTATGGCCATGTTCCATTCTCTCCTGACGTTTCACCCACATCTATGGCAGGCATCCTCAGAGGTTTCCAACAGACCTCACAACCTCTGAGGATGCCTGCCATAGATGTGGGTGAAATGTCAGGAGAGAATGCTGCTGAACATGGCCAGACAGCCTGGAAAACTCACAGCAACCCAGTGATTCTAGCCATAAAAGTCTTCGACAACATATGATAGGGTTGGTATAAGTCAAAATACTTTGAAGGCACACCACAAAAATGAAATGTAGCTTTTGGACAGTTTCAGAGATGAACTGAAGGACTACCTGCATGTCCAGGTAACAAGCTAATGGTTTAAATAGCAACTTGAACCTTACTACTCATTGCAACTAACACAGACCTAATGTGTCAATGGTTGGGCAGCGGGTCACTATATGGCTATATCCTTCTGAATCAATGGGTGGAACAGCAATAGAATTCAGGCCATTGAACTCTTCAACTCCCACAATTCCTAACAGCCGTTGGACCATGCCTGCTCTAGAGAGAACCGGACCCCTCCTTCAGTCAGGATGACCACTATAAAGCAAGGATGTTCCTCATGGAGACCTGTGTAGCCCTCTCTTGCGTGCTCCACTCTGAGGATGGGAAGGTTGAAAGCTTTACAGCCTGCTAAATACTAATTCCGTCCCTGGTGTGAATGCTGGAGCCACAAATGAAACCAGATCCCACAGGCACACGCCCCTCAGATGATTAAGAGCCGTATAGATAGACAGAGGTGTGAAAGGATTTCAAGTCCTGGGATGAGAAAGGAATGTCATCCTCTTGGGTTAGACCTGTTTGTATTCAAACAAATTAGTTCCTGGGGCAAATGCATAAATCTAGAGTCTGGGGCAGGGTGGGAGACTTGGTTTGGGAGCAAAAGGCCACGTCACACTTAGCAGAAACCTCTGTGACCCCAGGGCTATGCTTGCAAGCAAATACAGAGAACCGCGGAAATAAAAGTTCTGGTCTGCCAAGCCAAAGGAGGGTCATGTTTCCCTATAAATGGAAGCAAGATCCATCAAGTAGGTCAGGGGCCTTGCCAGCCCTCCGGCTTGGCTCCCCTGGACCAGGAGACAGCTTTTGCAAAGAAACAGGGTCTACCGTCCAGATAGAGGGAATTTGCTGTCCCACTCCCTTTCATTTTGGTCGAATACGACCTGGAATAAGAGCCCCGTGTCCAATTTTGGGCAAAACAATTCAAAGAGAATATTGACAAGCTGCAAGATGTCCAAAGGAGGGAGACAGAAATGGCCAAAGGTCTGAAAGCCATGAATCTCTGTTCAAAATCTCTCTGAGGATTTTGTTTAGCTTTGAGAAGGGAAGGTTGAGACACGACAGCTATGTCTAAATATTCTGAAGGATGCCCCATTGAGGAGAAGAGAGCAAGAGTGTTTTTGGCTGATCTGGAGGCCAGGACACAAGGACCAATGAGCTCAGATAGCAAGAAAAGAGATTCCACCAAAATATTAGGAAGAACATCTTGACAGCAAGACCTCTCCAGCCATGGAAGCTGCTGTCAGAGAGTCCTGCGAAGTCTCCTTCTCTGTGGCTCAGTGGTATCTGTCAGGAGGGCTTTGATTGTGTGCTCCTGCATGGGAGAATGGGGTTGGGTTGTGATGGTCCTTGGGATGGTCTCTTCCAATTCTAGGGTTCCTCGTGCACCTGAGCTTCCAACACAGCAAAAGACATGTACAAAGGAACATCTCCCATGTTTAAGGAAGCATTGTGTTCTCAGGCCATCTCTGACTTATGACAACCCAAGAGCCTTGGCCACTAACAGCCCTACTCAGTTTTTGTAAACTCAGGCCTTCCTTGATGCGGTCAACACACCTGTCAAACTTCCTATTTTCCTACAGCTTTCTACTTGAATGAGAATCGTTGTCCTTTCTGGTGAGCCCTGTCCTCCCATGATACCCTCAAAGGACAAAATTATATGGTTTCAGCTTTATAACTTGGGCTTAACTTGTTCTCAAAGCCAGGGAATCCATGGGACCCACATAACTCTATTCCAGCACATTTCATGTCTTTAGGTTTTCTTCTTGTCAGTTTCTCCCACAGTTCGTCTTTCACATTCCTGTGTGTGTGTGTTGACTTATGGTAACCTTATGAATTTTGTAGGATTTTCTCAAATCAGGAACCCTTACACCAGTGGTTCTCAACCTGTGGGTCTCCAAACGTTTTGGCCTTCAACTCCCAGAAATTCTAACAGCTAATAAACTGGTTGGGATTTCTGGGAGTTGTAGGCCAAAACACCCGGGGACCCACAGGTGGAGAACCACTGACTTAAACAGAAACCAAAAATATTGTATGGATGGACCTGCATTTGGTAAAATTTCATCCTTGAGGTTCTGACACTCTCAAGGCAGGGACCAATTCCTTTTGTAAAGCATCGTGTTTACACATAAGACATTTGTGACACCTGGAAGATCAAGCCAAGCAAATGAGATGAAGCAAGTGGGAAATTCAAATGAAAAAGTGCAGAGGGAATAGAAATTCATAATTTACAGATGGAAAAAGTTGTTAAATGATGATTACACAACCAACAATTGGGGGTGAGGGGGTCAGGGAATGCAGACCTCTATATAGGCTACATAGTGAGGAAAACCCTTTGTTCTAACACAAGTCCTAAATATTTTAAAAAATCTATAGTTTTATTGATAGATTGACTTTATATCCCGCCTTCTGTCACAAACTGGGATCCCAAGTGACATGAACCACTTAATGAATTCTCCTGTTCCACTGTTGCTAGACTTAACATTGAACAAAGGACCTTTCAGTTCCATACACATGAAAATTTGCTTAATTTATGCTAGGCGGTCCTCGTAATCTCTCAACAGCCACAACATCAGCCGTCTCCTACCTTTTGCATTTCTGCTCCTTTCTTTCTACTTCACCCCAACGCATTGTCTGCCAATGGAGGAGACACACTGTGCATCTGATAATGTGGGCCCTGAAAGCTTTTAACAACTGTGGTATAACTTTTTTTCCAAAACAGATTTCCCTTAAGAAAAGGGGAATATAAGAATGGCTGCAGAATGATAGGAGCATAACTGCCATGGCTCCATGCCATATAATTCTGGGATTTGTAATTTGTAGTGCCACCAGGCCTCTCTCCGACAGAGAAGGCTAAATACCACACAAAACTAGAATCCCAGAACCGTACCCCACTGAGCCATGACAGTGAAAAGTGGTGTCAAACTGCTATAATTCTGCAGTGTGGGTCCATCTTTGGTTACATTCAAAGGCAGGCATCTCTCTCTTCATTATTATTATTATCTTCATTTCTACCCCGCCCTTCTCCAACAGGGGGACTCAGGGCGACTTCACATATGCATCAATGATGCAATCCACATATACATTCAATTAAAACAATTGGCACAGTTGAAAACATTATAAAATCATCACTAAAATTCCTAAACATTCAAATTAACATGCCGCTAAACCAGAGTCCAGACAAATAGATCCCGTATAGTCACATCATAAAATTCAAGTCCAACTGCCATTACCTACTAATCAATACCTTTAGTCGAACGCCGGGGCCCACAGCCAGGTCTTTAGTTGTCTCCTAAAGGACAGGGGGGAGGTGGCCAACCTGATGTCCTTAGGGAGGGAATTCCACAGACTGGGGGACCACTGCTGAGAAGGCCCTGTCTCTCATCTCAAGTGGCGGGATCGAGAGCAGGGCCTCTCCTGAAGATCTTAAGCTATGTGATGGTTCATAGCAGGAGATACGTTCGGACGGGTAAACTTGACCAGAACCGTTTAGGGCTTTAAAGGTTAACACCAGCACTTTGAATTGTGCCCGGAAGCTAATCGGCAGCCAGTGAAGCTGGCGCAACAGGGGAGTAGTTCGCTCCCTGTACACCGCTCCCATTAGTAACCTGGCTGCCGACCGCTGGAGCTTCCATATAGTTTTCAAAGGCAGCGCCATGTGTTCAGCCTTTTGACTGACCGGGAGTACCTCTGTCTTGTCTGGATTGAGTTTCAATCTGTTCACCCTACTTCCTTATCTATAGTAGGGAAATAATGAGCCTGGCTGGATGGTGCTAAAAATCTGGAAAAAGTAGATATTCCTAGGTTCCAGTGAGGAAATACTCTCCACTAATACACAAGACAATTGCACCCCATAGGTAGTTAGTTAGAGAGGGAAACCCCTGCAGAACCACGATGATCTATTCTAGGTGACACTCATCCCTGAAAGACCCCTTTCTCAACTATTTCATCTTGGCCTTTCAAACTGAGCATCTCCCTTTTCCTGAAATGCCCACCGCAGCATTTTGTAAACGTAAGTTCCACGGCTGAGCGGGCTACAGGACAAAAGAGGGATCAAGAAGCTCTTTGCTGAGCGGACGTGCCACGGAATCGAATGAAATGCGGAACAAAGCAAAGGATCCATTTTGTACGGTCAGCACTTTGGGGGGAAAACACACTTCACCCACTGCTGTTGCTCAATGCTGGCCCTGCTCTCCCCTCAAACAGGAAAACAAAGTTGATCTTCTACAGTCCTAGCTAAGGCCCCATCTACACTGACAATCTAATGCAGTTCAAAACAAGCTTCAAACTACTGCAGCCAGACAACTAACGCCCACAAAAGCTCAAGAAAGAAAGCCCTTAGTAGGCAGGAAACCCCTGAACAGAAGAGTTCCTCCTCTTTGCAGGACAATGGGCAAACCCAGAGCTCCTTGGGTAGGCCTGACTCAATCACAGCCCCCTGATAAGAACTGCTAACTAAACCAGCAGTGTTATCAGGCCTGAGAACAGCTTCCAGCCAAGGCGCACAAAACCTTATCTTGAGGCTGTGAGTCACTGCTGAAACTCTTCAAAATGTAAGGCTGGTGTTTTAAGTCTTAGGTCTCTAGGCAGTAAAGCTCCCAAATGAGTAAAACCATTTCAAAGGAGACCCTTTGAAAAATCAGAATAAGAGTGGGACCTTTTCATCCGCCAGCCCCAGAGTGTGGAAGAGATTTGGCAGTTAAAGGAGTTGTCAGGATATAAAACAGAATTGAAGACCCATCTCTTTCAACAGGCCCACCCAGTCCATTTCAAACTATTTATTAGCACTGCACTGGTGTTATAATCTTTGTTCTGTATTTTAATTATTTATTTATTCGAATTTGTTCGCCGCCACTCCCAATGGCTCGGGGCGGCTTACATACCAATCGAACAATACAATTAAAACATCACATTAAAAAACATCTTAATAAAACAGAACAACACAAGGTAGCGTCTATGTTGTCGTGTATGTTGTATTATGTATTATGTATGTATAGCCCTTTGTTTATCTACCGTGTACATTTTAACTATGTTGTACTCCACTGTGAGGAGAGGTAGGTCATTCAGTATTATCATTACTGGTCCTACTGCCATTTTGGTTCCAGGACCATCTAGGGGTGCCAAAAATCCATGAATGTTCCATTATACACAATGGTGCACTAAAAGGGTGCCTTTTACTCGAGTCTAATAGAATGCACCATTGAATCTAAGGCACACCTCAATTTTCAGAACTCAAACCAAAAAATGTATTTGCTGACGAATGTATTAGCATGGCAGGGAGTTGGTCTAGATCAGTGTTTCTCAACCGCTGTGCCCCGGCACACTAGTGTGCCATGCACGATCTCCTACTGTGCCGTGAGAAAACCTCTCTCCCCCTTTCCTCCCCCTCCTACTGTTGCTGCTTGCAGGGGGAGGAGGAGGAGGAAGGGCCGGGCGGCAGTGGCAAAGAGGCAGGGCGCCGCCTCCTTCAGCCGTTTCCTCCCACCCCGCGCGCTCGAGGGAGGAGGGAAGGTTGACATCACTCCAGCGCGGCATCGTCAAGACCTAAAAGGAGGAGGGCGGCCTGCTGTCTTCACCGAAGCCGGGGCATTGGTTGGTGTCGCTGCCCGGCCTCCGGAAGCCTCCGCAGCAGCAATCGAGGCCCCGGCTCTGGCGAGGACAACGGACCTCTCTCCTCCTTTTAGGTCTTCAGCAGCCAGCGCCGCTGCCGGGGCATGGCTGGCGGTGGCACTGGCTGCTGAAGACCTAAAACAAGGAGGGAGGCCCGTCGTCATCGCCGAAGCCTCGGGTTGGTGTTGCTGAGGCCTCCGGAGCCCGGGCCGCGACACCAACCGAGGCCCCAGCTTCGGCGAAGACAGTGGGGCTCCCTCCTGGGCCCTGCCTGGGAGCCGAGTTTGGCCAGCTCGCGTCTTCCGCCAAGCTCGGGGGGAGATGCGAGCCGGCCAAACCCGGCTCCCAGGCAGGGCCTGTCCCTTCTGGGGAGCCTTTCTCCCAGTTCGTGGCTTCGCCAAACCCGGCAGAGGCGCAAACCGGGAGAACGGCTCCCAGGCAGGGCCTGTCCCTTCCGGGGAGCCTTTCTCCCGGTTCGTGGCTTCGCCAAACCCGGCAGAGGCGCAAACCGGGAGAACGGCTCCCAGGCAGGGCCTGTCCCTTCGGGGGAGCCTTTCTCCCGGTTCGTGGCTTCGCCAAACCCTGCAGAGGCGCAAACCGGGAGAACGGCTCCTCACAGGGTCCCGCCCCTCCTTCCTCCCCCTCTCAGCCACCCTCCGGCTCCCTGCCCGCCACCTTCCTTCCTGCCTGCTTCGCCGGCCCCGAGTCCAGAGTGCTCTCTGGATGTAGGTGAACTACAACTCCAAAACTCAAGGTAAATTCCTATTAACTATATTATTACTGTGTTAGTGTGTCATTTTGGTTGGTGGTGTCCCTCAGAATTTTGTAAATGTAAAAAGTGTGCCACGGCTCAAAAAAGGTTAATCAACACTGGTCTAGATGGCCCATGTGGTCTCGTCCAACTCTATTATTCTATGATTCTATGTAACGTGCAGCAACAGGTACCCCCTTGTCATTTGACCATTAGAGTTGCTGCCAGCTTTGAATTCTTTCTTTAAAAATAAGTGTTAGAGCACAGAAGCTTCCAGCAATGGGCAAGAAAACCTTGCGGTGCATCTAGGCTGTAGAATGAATCCACTTTAACTGTTTTGGTTCAATGCTATGGAGTCCTTGGGGCTGTCGTTTTACAAGGCCTTGAGCCTTTTCTGCCAACACTACAAATCCCAGGATTACACAGCATTGAGCTGTGACAATTAAATTACAGATGACACCCCTCAAATAGGAGCCCCAGGTGCTCCTGAAGCAGATTCCTCTTTTGCTTTGGCTTAGCACTAAAACTAGCCTACTACACAAATCTAATATGCACCTTAATTTTGGCAAGGTGATATAGTCAAAACATGTGAGCGTCAGAGTCGAGTAAATACAGCAAAATCAAGTCTTCCTTTTTGGATCTCTTTTACATTATTGTCAAGCTGTGGACGTTTGAATCTGTGGATATTAAGCACCAACTATATCTTGAAATCACTCTCTTTGCCAAGGATAAGGGCTGGAGGCTTGTTCATAAAACAAAAAGCTAAGAGCCTTCAACGTATAGTATGACGGATTGAAAGTTAGTGATTGGATGCATTGGGACTGGTTTTCTAGGTCAGTGTTTCCCAACCTTTTTTGAGCACACTTTTTACATTTGCAAAATCCTGGGGCACACCACCAACAAAAATGACACTCTAACACAGTAATACATATAGTTAATATGTTTTTAAATGTATTTATACACTCAGTGTGAAACCTGGGCCTGTTTCGATGAACTCAACATTGATATCCTGGCAGGAATGGCAGAAAGACACAACTTCCCACACAGAAGTCCCATGACCAAGAGAAAATGCTATAAGAGTTTGGTGGGCATTGACCTTGAGTTTTGGAGTTGTAGTTCACCTATATCCAGAGAGATTCAAACAATGTTGGATCAGGACCAAACTTGGCATGAATACCCAATATGCCCAAATATGAATGCAGATGGAGTTCAGGGGAAATAGACCTTGACATTTGGGAGTTGTAGTTGCTGGGATTAATAGTTCCCCTACAATCAAAGAGCATTCTGAACCCCACCAATGATAGAACTGGGCCAAACTTCCCACACAGAACCCCCAGGAGGCAAGAGGAGGTCTCTACTTGGGGAAAGGGAGGCGGGCCTTCCCAATGCATGGAGAGGGAGAGACCAAGTAGACAATGGGTGGGGAGTGGGGTGTTTGTAATTTTGTGCCTTTATCGAGGTAGGTTTCTTAGGGTTTTTATACTTCAACACACTAGACTCTCCCCCCTCCCCTCCTGGAGGTTCCAATTTCCCACGGCACACCTGATGATTGCTCACGGCACACTAGTGTGCCCCGGCACAGTGGTTGGGAAACACTGTTTTAGGTAACCAATTCCAACTAGGTGGTCTTTTTAACCATGTGCTTCCATCACATCACTGGACGGGGAGCCTAAGCAGAGGGTCCCTGGTTGGAAGAAGACAGCCAAAGGGAAGAGGCAAAAGGTGAATGGAGAAAGCAGCTCAGAAAAGCTGGAGAAAGCTCAAGAAAGGCCAGGGCTATCAAATGGTGACACTTGAGGAGGGCCCCGGCCTGGATGAGATCCAGCTCCGCTTCACGCTGCAGTCTCATCTCTCGCCAAGTCGCCTTCCTCCTCAGACATAAATCAGAAAGCTCCTGCCCCAAAGAGCATATTTCAAACCTCCCCAATTCAAGGCTTGGGGGAGGAAAATGCAGATTCCTGTAGCACCCATGGGTTCGTTCGTGCCACTGGGAGGGGGTGAGGCGCCGGGGGTCCCGATGCCATTGGGACCCGCACAGGCGGAAGGGGACTCGGAGGACGAGTTGGAAGGCCCAGAGCAAGATTGGTCAGCAGTGCCTTTGCCCAGTTCACCTGTAGAGAGTTTAGCATGGGATCTCGAGTGGGAGCATTCTCCCGGGGAAGGAGCGGACCAGGTGGAGATGGGAGGCAGCGAAGCAGATAGCGGAGATAGTTATGAATTCCCAAACGGCCGAGGTTCCCAGGACCTGGCCGAGCAGCAGATGGAGGCCAGCGGCTGGGAAAGTTCGGGGGAGGCTGCTTCTCAAGGAGATAGCGATACTGAACTGGAAGAGCGGGGCCGTTCCCATAACAGACGCAGGGACATAGAGCAGGGCAGGAGGCGCTGGCATCTGTCCCTAGACCGTCACCGTTCGGAAAGTAGAGACTGAGACGCCGGGCCCTAGATCGTCGAGGGCCCGGCCGAAGGATTAAGAACGGCCCCGGGGAACTGATCCTCAGTTCTCCGGCCACGTCTGATCTGAAGGGCGTGAAAGCGGAGTGAACCACGGAGCCTAGTCTGGCTCGCCTTGGACCAAGACCTTGCCTTGTTATTGATTCGCATTGTTGCGGATACCCTGCTTTGTTCCGGAGGCAATCCGGGAACTTGCCAAGTTTATTGCCACGTTTGCGTTTGGAACTATCCTTTGGGAACTTTGCTGTCTTAATTGGACTACAGCTTGGCTGTTTGCGTTATTCTTTGATCTCTTCAATAGAATTGCCTTTTGGACTTTTTATATTCAATAAAACTAGTTAGCCTTTACTACGTCTCCGTGTGTGTGTTAAAGGGGCAGTACTAAGTCGGTGATTGTGACAGTTGGCCGGAGAACTCCCCGAACCCCTTTTTTGCACCACGGACGTACTCAAACCGCCGGCTGCGTACCAAGGCCCCCATTGTCTCCACGGCCGCCATGGCGAACTTGACGGGTCCGCAAGTGGTGGCGTTGCAACAGGAGGTGGCGGAGCTGCGAACCCGCGCGGGGCGGCACCCGTCGGTGAATGCCCGGGCTCGTTTCAATGGAAACCAGCGATGGTGGAAGTTTTCATTGCCCAGGTTCGGATGTACCTGGAGTTGCGGCCCAATGAGTTTGCCACCCCCCCCGAGCCCAGGTGGGGTTCGTGTTCAACTGTATGGAAGGGATGGCAG